>JAFIDM010016723.1:0-77580 GCA_023159025.1 Thereuonema tuberculata
GGCGATTTCCTTTTGTTTTGTTTATTCTTGTGCTGCTCGTTTTCTTTGCTTTTAATATATTACATCATATTTCATATTTTACAATCAGTTATTCTGAATAATAATTTCATTCTTTTTAATCTGTTATACGGATTACAATTAAATATTTTAAATTTCTCAATTAATGAATTTAATTTAACTCCCGGACGTTCAATCGCTCGTAAACATACATAGCGCTTGAATTAAAGTGTAAATTGTAAAGAAAATGTCTCAAATTAAATAACAAGTAATCTCTTTCGAAGTCATACTATTGCTTTATATTTCATTCTCACTTTTCTTCTGGTTCTGACTGAACAAAACAACATAAAGTCGACTATCAACAATTATGACAATATTGTTTCCATTCAAAATAACAGACTTTATAGCATATATAATAAATGCTGACAATTCACATCGAAAAGTTTTCAATGCTTCAGACGAAAGGAATTTTGTAAATGCTTAGAATATACTTACATGCTTTTTTTAAAAACAGAATTAATTCTATTTAATTTTTATATTCCTTTCATTCGATCGACGATAAACGAAATCTTTTTGTTGAAATTTAAAATAACATTTGGCCTGATTCCACTTGTTTACTTCTAAAGGCAACCATTTATTATTTAGTATTTCTTCCTTTTCATCATTATAAGATAAATGATTACACACCATTCCTCTGCTATACAAATATTTATTAAAAATTTTTTTAAAGAATTTTCGGAAATCTTAAATCTCTTTTCTTTTGCAAGCTGCTAAGATACTAGCAGTAAACTTCTTGATTTATGTGTTTCTTTCCACATTTAGTATCTTTATGCTATTACTCATTACATGTCCTTTTGAGTGGCAATGTTCTGCTGTTTCTGCTGTTTTTGTGGTAGCCTTGGAACGAGTGATAAAGAGGATTTATAAAAACAGTTTGGAAAATAGGAAGGAAATCTTTAAAATTAATGATTATGACTTAAGTTAATAAATAAGGTTAAGTATAATTATGATTCATTTAAGATCAGAGAAATTAAAGAGGAAATACGTAACATGATTATCCAATATTTAAACAAATGTAGTGTAAATTTGCTAAAGATTTGAATTAAATATGTTATTGACGCAGTATTTGAATACAGAATTAATTAAAAATTATTGTTTGTTCTAAATTTATTGAGTGTTAAAAAGAATGAAATGGGAATCATTTATAAAATACAATGTGGTACCTTAGGATGAGCAAAAGGAAGTTAAAAGAACGGGTGAATGAACATGGTAGTTACGTCAGCAGGAAATTAATTTGGGATTGTCCAAGCCAATAGAGTAAACTCCCCTACAAATCGCACACTGATATATGTATATCGATATAGATATGTAAAAACAAATTAAAGGACGTGTAAGTACATAAGGTAGAGGTTTATTACAAAAAAGCAATCCGGATAACAAATGTCATGACTGAAAACAAACATGATAATTACAGCAAAAAAATGCTGAAAATAGCCATAACTGAGCTTTCTTTGATTAGGAGCCATTTCCAAAGGATTCATTTCCTAACACTATAATTACGGCACGGACAACAAAATGTAGTAGAACATTTTTGACTCAAACTGAGCTTTGAAACCTGTATCTCTTCGCTTTATCTACCACTTCCGAAACACCCTGTTTTAGAAAAATAATAGAAAAAAAATTAAAAGAAAACGTGAGTTATATATTTTTGGAAATGGTTGACAACGCAAAGAGATACGAGTTCATTTGAGTCAAAATATTTATGATATTTTCTTGTATGAGCCATAAATTTAGACTTAGGAAATGATTGCTTTGAGAATAGTCCCTAATCAAAGAAAGGATTTTTCTGCATTTTTCTTAATTATCATACCTGTTTTCAAGACATTTGTTATCATGAATCCTTTTTGTAATTATAGGAATATCGGCATCATCATCATCATCATCATCATCGTGGTAGATCAATTCTTGATTGGTTCGCAACATAATGTCTCCAGCCATTACGGTCTTGTGCAGTCCGGCTCAACTCCACGTAGCACCGCAGATTCCTATCTTTAAGGATGTTTTGTATGTAAGTGGTCCTGGGGCGACCTCTTGATCTTCTTCCTTGGATATGGCCCTCCATGAGCTCGACAAGTATTCAATTGTGTCGAAGCTGGTGGCCAATCATTCCGTCTCTTCTCCTACGTATACCTGCCATCATAGTCCTCTTTTCTCCAACTCTGTCCAGGACTTCCTCATTTGTCATCAAATCAGTCCATTTAATCTTCTCCATTCTTCTCCATCCCCACATCTCGAGTGCCTCCAATTTCCTAACATCATTCCTTGCCATTGACCATGTCTCACATCCGTACATAGCTGTACTCCACACAAACACCTTCAACAGTCTTTTTCTGGTATCCAAACTAATATTTGATGATGTCAAAATGCTCTTTCTCCGGTAGAATGCACACTTTGCAATCCTACTTTTTATCTCCATTTTAGAGGGAGCATTCTGGATCGCCAGACTTCCTAAATATCGAAAAGACGTCACCTGTTCGAGGTTGTTGCCTCCAATCCGTACTCTCATCTTCTTGTAGGGCCACTTGCCCATCATCATGACTTTTGTCTTTTTGTAGTTTATTATTAGGCCCCAGTGTCGGAAACAACTGTCCATTTTCTCTAGAACATTCTCCATTCTATCCGCAAATACAGCAACGTCATCTGCATATCTAATCCAGTCTATCATCCTTCCATTAATCTTGATGCCAGTTGTTATTTTGTTGTTATTGATGGCCTCAAATGCTGCCTCTGAATAAATGTTGTAGAGTAAAAGTGACAATACACATCCTTGTCGTACCCCTTGTCTAATCTCAGCAGTTGCCGTCTTATCGTCTATTTTTATCAAGGCCTCCTGTTCCGCATATAAACTGTACAACAATCTTCTATCATGCCAGTCCACTCCCTTTAGTTTTAAAATTTTGAACAGTGTAGTCCAGTCTATATTATCAAATGCTTTCTCTAATCTTAGAAGGCAACAAAAGTATCCGTGTTTCTATCTCTTCTTTCCACTATCTGTCTAACAGCAAATATTGCCTCTCTGGTTCCAACGCCTCTCCTAAAACCAAACTGATCTTCTCCCAATTGTCCATTCAGCTTTCCTTCCAGTCTTTTGAGTATAATTTTGAGCAGGATCTTGGAGGCATGGGAAATTAGACTAAGAGTTCTATGTTCACTGCATGCATCTGTGTTCTTCTTTTTTGGGATAGTCACAATAGTGCACTGTTTGAAGTGCTTGGGTAGAATCCCTGTTCTGTAGATCTTTGCGATCAGATAGAATAGATGTCTTTGAAATCTCACCTGCTTCTCTCACCAGCTCAGCAGGGATTCCATCCTCCCCAGAAGCTTTACCTGTTGTGAGAGATTGTAAAGCCCAATCGAACTCTTCTCTCAGTATATCTGGTCCAATTTGGTCTGTCATCAAATCAGTCTCCGGTTCTATCGTTTCTTCTTCTAGCTTCCTTCCATCATATAACTCTCCAAAGTATTCCCAAGGAATATATGTAAGAATTAAATGAAGGCATTGATGAATTTGAATAAAAGACACGATATTTTTTGCAACAATTGCGCGAGACGGGTGAAGCGTTTCTGACATCTTATCTAAATGGAAGAGGATGAAGAAGAATTCATAAGATGGCGTGCCTTTTTAATGTTTAGGAGATTGATTGTCGGATTAAAGTCTCCTGAAAGATGGATAATTGGATATAAATGAAGTGGAAATGAAGAATATCCAACTGATATAAATTTCAAGATTTCTGATCGATAAATTTAACTAGAACAATATAAAAGAAAGAATTAATATATTTTGTTCTTATTTGCAGCATACACGATAACACTAAACTATTGTTGGATTGCTGTGGCGTTTAGATTGAGTATACGACAGCAGGTTCATGATTTGCAGAGATATTTCTATGCATGAGGATATAACTAATATCTGGATAAACCGTGAGTAATCCTTGTTTCTTAATTGTTCTGGATAAGTTGTGTATCGAACACAGGCCACCATACTGAGTTCTGAAATGATTAAATGAACGAATATAAAAGTACAATTAGCATCATTGAAGATTATAAGAAGAAGATATTAATCTCAATAATGTGCATCGATTAGCGAACGTTCTTTAATGTGCGGAGTGAACATAAATTGAATAAACATTAACACGCACAAATTACGAAACAAGAAAGGATTCGCACCCAGAGCTATCACCGGGAAGAGACTGGGACGGTTCTTTTCGTCCTTTTTAGAACTCACAACCCTGACCCCATCATAAAGATTGTCCATTACGAACAAGATGAGCAGAAAAGATTCATGATTGAATCTTGCCTCATTAATTGTTGTTTGTTTTAATAAGAATAAGTGTTTAAGAGTAAATGAAATGTCTTTGTCCATGTACAGGAATGCATTGATGAACAATATGAGAGTGAAAGAATTTTTATCTCTCATATGGTTCATCTGTTTGTCAACAATAGTCACCGTTTTTATTGTCCAATTTTATTCACTTGCTTTGTTTATTCAAGTTTTTTTAGTTGTTGTACTTTTATAATGTTTTAATGAGAGAAGACTTTCTCTTTCCTTTTTTATGTTGTTTTATGTTATTTTATTTTTTGTTCATCAAACAAAACCTTGAAAAAGTTTTAAGAAATTAAAACGAAATATTGGTATCAACGGTATCTACAGTGAAGGTGTTTTGGAGATTATTTGTGTGTCTAGTTTGTATTAGATTTGTTGTTGGTCATGATATTTGTAAGGTTATGATTTTTAAATTATTATCTATTAGTAGTAAATTATTGGACTATTGTTTGTCAGTATGTAAGTAATAATATTATTCTTATTATTCTTTAAGGTTACATATTTTGTTAAATTAATGCTCGTTATCCTGTTTTGTTATTTTTAAATTATTATTTCAACATGTAGCTTCAGACAGGAAAGTCGAATTATCTTTCCGAAAATTTGCGCATAAAGCATATTTTTAATATTTATTTATGTTTTAAGAGTGATGAGGTATTATTTATCCATTAATATGACTATTTAGAGAGAATAGATAAGCAGGAAATTATGGATTAGACGTTTACACAACAGTACCTTCAAGAATGTTTGTCCCTCCGTTTCTAATCCTTAGTCCGGATCTGGGGTTTCATTACGTTTCGAACGCACAGCCACGTTTTCAGGTCGGGACGGAGACGTTGACGTCAAAATGAGCAGCTACGTCATCAAACGTTGGGCAGAATTTTCGAAGACGTCGAAGTCGGACATGAGCATAGTTGCCGTTCCGGCCACGTTCCGGCCAACCAATCACATTCCAGCAGTTTCCGTGCTGCCAATCAGAAGAAATCACCTTCTCCCCAGCGAAAAATCAGATCGAAGAGTCGCCATTTTTATCGTCGTATCGAATTTTAAATGACAGATAAACATATTCACTTACTTCCTAAATTCAAGAGACTTATTTCTATCCATTCAGTTCATGAATTGAAACAAATACAATCGAAAAAAGTTGAAAAAATTCTTCATTATTTCTTTGAATAAAATGTTCAGCGCCAATGACGCTTCTTTTGTGGACATTGCCAGTAATTTTTGTCGAAAGTATCCGAGCATAATGTGGTCAAATATGCTCAAAAGAAATAAATTCGTATTGTAGAATGATTTATAGTCAGATCTGACATCCCTCCAAGTTTTAAATTTATCTCAGATTTAGGAATCAGCGATATTTTCTTATTTTTCAAGAGAAGCGCCGTATGAATAATAAAAATAAATTCTTTACTTAGAACTATTTCAAATGGTAACTCGCGTCTGTTACATTTAAAATTATATAAAATTACAGCTACATATTAAAATTGAGGTTTGCTGTACCTTTTTTTCTTTATAATGTTAATAAGATTCCCAATCATATTTAATCTGAATGGTTAAATAATATAAATAAATAAGATTTTCAGCTAAAAATCAAAAACAAATCCTTAAGAAATCCTAATAACTTTTCACTATAAATGCTATTAAAATATAAATTAAAAGACTTTGTATAATACTGTAAAAGCAGTTTATGTACATATTATTAAAACAATATACAATAGCTTTTAATTTGTTCATTAAAAAAAAAAAAAAAAAACAGAATAAAATTAAAACACCCTATAAAAGTGACAAATATTATATTTTTTATATCTAAGCCTCAAGATTTATTTATTAGAATTTAATTATCCTTTATTAATGTTTATTACATTTATTAATCAAACTGTACATGAAACCGAAAGTGCAATTATAAGACCAAAGGTAATCCTGAATCACTAAAACGATTTATTGAAAACATTACAGAAGAAAAAGGACCTGATGTCAGAAATATATTAAATATTTTACTATCAAATAAAAACTAGTTCTGAGTCAACAAAGAAACTACTAATTTCAAAACAGATCATACACTAGTGTCAAAAAAAATTTTTTTGACAGAATAAAGAGAGAAACAGATGATTTGGAAGAATAGCTCTAAAATATATTTTATACAATGCTGATTGTCTAATAATTTTAGATGTAATTGTTCTATTCACTGGATTTTATATGTAAACAAATGTAGTATATTCTTAATTATTCATCCAAAAACACACTTATCAAGTAGATAAAAAGTACTGTAAACTTGAACTAAATTTCTGTATATGCACATTTAAAATAATGCATTTATTATGTCATTTTTATTATTTAAAATAATAATAATAAGTAATTAATAAAAAAATCGCATCTACTCAATTTAATAATAAAATAAATGATTCAAACCTACGATTGGTGAAGCGATTAAAAGCCATTAAAATTCATATTTAACCCACTATAATAAGATAGTTTAAGTAGAGTATCTCATAAAGGTCTCTGTAGTTATTTTATTCATACAGAAAAAATACTCACTAAAAGTTATCAATAATAATAAAATTAACCTCTTATTGGACCAGTTTTAATTTTTAAATAATATAATATGGTATAACATAATATGGTTTTATATATGTAATAAAGGAAAAAAATATTTTTTTATTAATTTATTATAAAAATATCTTTTTCTAATTTATAAAACTTAAAGAAAAGTAGGTAGGCTATTTACTCCAGGCGAAATTAGTAATTAACTCTCCTTTTCTTTATATTCGAAATCTCTTCCACTGTGTCCTGTGGAATGTTTCTTTAAATGTAGAATAACCAATGATGAAAAGAAAACACTGAAATCATTTACATCAGTTGTGAAATTGGCGCTATTTTGTAAGGAAAACGCGATATTACTGACTTGTTTCTGGTAAACGGATCAGAGAAACGGATTGCCAGACGGACCAGTGCGCCTTGTTTTGGCGTGATCGTAGTCGGAACGGAGCCGGGACGGGACGTGTCGACGTTTGGGTGCGCTCCAGGCTTTATTCCTGAATTATTTTCAAATGCATGTAAACCTTTCTGCCAAATTTGAGATCCGTAGAGAAATAACGCCGTTATTTCAATACAAACAAATAAAGACAGACTCACTCTAATTATATAGGAAAAAAAGTGGTATAAATTCTCAGTATTGCAAATACGGTAAAGAACGGTCTATTTAAATATTTATTTATTTATTTAAGTAATAGTTTTTGTGATTTTTTTTTCATCTTGAAATATAGTCTCAAGTCCTATGAGCAGTAATAAAATATTAATCTATAATAACAATATATAGAAAGGATAATGTTTGTTTGTTTATTTGTTTGTTTGTTCGCTTTAAGCTCCTAGGCACTTTGACTTTGCAGTGATAAACTTTGCAGCACAAAACTTTGCAAGATTACTCTTCAAGACCCTACGGTAAAAATGGGCTACCTACAATCTAGACACACCGTTCCCAAGGGATGAAATGGGGTGAAATCCGTTTAAATAGCGACACATATGCACCTGGTGGTGACAATGAGAACTACAGAAATATTGTTGTACAACACTTGGAACTAAAATGTTGTACTGCACAATAGCGCCATCTAGCAACCTTGTGTCGACAATTTGTACTACCATTATTGTTGAGCATAATAGTCCTACATAAGCATTTAAGCCTGTTTTACATTTACCATTTCACTCGCCATCACCTGGACATCACAGATGTCCAGTAAATGGAGAGCTTAGAGCCTGGGCTATTTTCGAAGAAATGTCTAGACATTTGATGGCTGGACATTTCAAATAGCGCTCCTGGTGACGAATTGTAGAACTTGGAAGTCCAATCGATTTGTATCTATTTATTCGAAATTACCGATTACAAAAATGATTTTCGCGATCGGAGGGCATCTTTTCCTTCTGTTTTCATGGATGCTTTCATAAAATGTTACATTATTAATCAAAATCATTTCAGAATTTCGGCTTGAAAATTTGAATCGACAGCGACCGAGCATCTCGAAAAGATCTCGCCATTGATCGAGATTTAACGAGACTGAATTATTTATCGAAACTGATTTATCGAAACTGAAAACAAAGAACACAAAACGATGAAAAAAAACATGAATATTTCCTATTTTAATTAATTAAAGACATTCTTTCACCTATCCGATGCATTGACTAAATGGTTTTATATAAATTAATGCTATTTTTTCCGTAAATAAAACGTAGGCATGATTACAATTGAGAAGTGTAAATGTTCCACTTGATGGAAGGCGTTATGGTAAGTGTAAAGTGATGCACTAATCACTCGCAATCTACCCTGACATGACCTCCTTTATGGCTTGCATTTATGGCGAGTGAAATGGTAAATGTAAAACAGGCTTTAGTGGCGACAATAGAAACTATACAACTATTATATAAGCTCAGCGCATATTAAAATCTGCTCTAATAACCAAGCATTAAAAAAGAAATGTAGAGAAATTAAACGGATTTTTATGTCTAATGATTTCCCTGAGTCTGTGTTGGAGGGTTACTTTAAAAGGTTTATAAAGGATAGACAGTTTAACATTGGCAAACTGCAGCCTATTACTTTACTGTGCAACCAGGGAATGGTACAAGTCAGAAAACACAAAAATTGATAAACAGGTTTGTGTCGATTATGTATGATGAATGTTTGATAAAAAGGATAAAACCCACTCTGACATCTGTGGGTATTGGAATTGCCTGTAAACCGGGTAATATTATAGGATCGTTTCTTAACAAGAAAAAGAGAACGTGTTCCAATGAATCCTTACTAAGAGTGCACGGAGCCATGCATGGTATTTGATGTCAATCCACTAACACAGGAAATATTAAATATCTATGTATTGGGCATAAAAAAAGGGAGTTAAGTATTCGGGTAAAGGAACACGAAAATGCGGTTAAAAAGGCAAACGTAACTTATAATATCGCGGTTCATTGTGTAAAAACTGGGCACTCCTTAGATACTCGATATGTTGATTAATTTGAAAGAGAAAAATAAAATACTTACGCGAGTTTTTTGAATCGTGGATGGATGATTAGGACCATGGGAAGCTATCACCAAGATTTGTCGACTACCAACCTTCTGGAATATGGGATATAAATGGAATAGAATCGTAATTTGATAGGAAAGATTTATTACAGCACACCTTCAAGTTAAAGCAGACGACCATATCCGTAACAAGTTTCAAGATATGCCCTCCAGGGGTTGACTCGCTATAGGAAGTTCCAAGAGACATTGCCACATCTCTCATCTGTCAAACGATTCCCAACAAGGGATGATCTTTTTAAGGTAGGAGGGGGTTTAACTGCTTGATAAGGAAAACTGGTTCATAGATGTTTCAAAACGTACGTTGTTTTTATTGTGTTTTTTTTTTTAATTCTTGGCATGTGCCAATATAGTTGGCTTGTTTAATAAATAATTTATACTTAATTTCATGATTATCGTAATTAGTATAATTTTGAAGCACACATAAAATTAATTTTTCACCAAATCTCGCAAAAAAACGAGGTTGGAAAGGTAATTATGAGCTCATATATCTTTTTTTTAGCCTTTATTTTATTCAGTCTATAATCGTAAATAAACTTATAGTGGGAAGCACTAAAACACAAATAAAACACGTTGAGAATGATCCCGCTATTAATCCATAACCTTTTTTTTGTTAAAATATACGTGTAAACCGGCGAATAGGGTACCCATCAATAAATGTCTTCTTAAGGATTGATCTACTTATGCGCGGATATACATCAGGATGCATTCTGTTATCTCAAGATCGCAGTTAGCCAGTTGAGGGTTAGTTTTTCTAGTGAAAGATCGTACAGAATCATTTTCAAATAAAATTAATTGCAAAACCTCATTCTACTTTTCTCTAGTTAATTGAAAAATAAAATTCCTTCCTTTAATGTAGCGGCCATTTTTTTAAAACTTAAAGATAGTTAACAATCTGGTACCGTAATCTACGGTTTCAACAAGTATACATTGTAATTCAATACACGAAAATGTTATATTATACTAGTAAATATTTTTTTGACTTTTAACTTTGTTGAATTTAGTGTATATATATTAATAAGATGAGATTTGTGATTTTACCGCCTAATGGGCTTCCTACTAGAATTTAAATTTTAAATATTTATACCATGTCTTCCCTGAAAACTGACTTACAGGCACATAGAAACTTACGCGTTACAAAATGATAGACGTAACAGATTATTAATTTATTACAGATTATTAATTTATTAGATCCCGATTTCTTAAAATATACTTATTGGTTTAGTGATTTGTAGAAACTAACATTGTTTGGTCCTAGAAGTTCTGAAATCAAAATGAAATAAAATATGAGACATCCAAAAATCAGATGAAGAGACGAGATGAATGAGGTTCGGGCTGGTTTGTCGTTTTCCTATTGGTTTGTCCAGGGCATTATCATGTTTAGACTATCTTCATGAACTTATCTGCATTTAAGCAATGAATTGGAGGACCGTTTATTGAGAGTATGTTTTTTTATAATGTTTATCAATGCTATTAGGTATACTGATAAGCGGTATACCAGTGTTATAGGAATTGTGCATTTTAATATATTTTTCTTAAAAAATTATTAGTTAATATTTAATTTTTCCAACAACCACATCTCAAATTATAATTTATTTTATTTGCTTAAAAGTTACATTACATAATAAACTAATCTATATCCATAATTATTTCTAATCGCTTCAATTTTAAATATTTATTCCAATTACATCTAGTTTTTAATTCTCCTTGTTGGGATTTTATTTCTCTTTTCACTTCGAAATAGTTTTAATTATTGTTTTATTTATAAATTTTTCATTTGTTTTTAATATTTTATATTTTTTTCTTATTCTTAATTGTTTATTTTTGGGTTTATATTTAATAATTTTTATAAACACTATTAGATAATTTTAATGTTTTCCCATTGATATTTTCTATTTGTTGTTTATTCATATTTATCCAACATTCTAATCCATAAACCAAAATTAAAAGTATAAAAAGATAAAAAGCAAAAAAGACAAAAAGCAGATTTGAAAATGTTCCTTTGATCAGTCAATAAACAAAGACTAACTCAGGTTGTTATATAATAATGAAATATTTATGTCAATTTAACATATCTATGTGGGTGGGAAATAGTTATCCCTGGCATGTATACATCATTCATTTATAATTTCAGATGATCCAAACCAATAAAAGGAAATTTCCCGATCCCCCCCATCTACAAATCCGACACTGATATTTATATGTAGGGTATTTCGGAAATTATAGACCCCCGAAGATGTGCGGGTTCCAAAGGTCATTTTGAGTCGAAAAAATTCTATTCTATATACGGGCCGTAATTTGGTCTGATTCAACTTGTTCACTTCTATTGGCAACCATTTATTATTCAGCTTTTTAGTCATTAAAGTTGGCGTGAAGATTAAAAAAATTATTAAGAAGTCCACGTGTTGGGTATTATATAATGTGATATTATGAAATAACATATCAAAAACAAGTCGTAATTTTTGCTACATCTGTTATTTACGATTCTAGGTCATGATCTATGGTTCTGCGCTTTCCTACCATATATAAAAAACATGAAATATAAAAGCATTACTTTTTAATAAACAAGTTGAATCAGTTCTGATTTGCTTTTTAAAGTTTATCTAAAATAATTTACTTCGTTTTTTATTTGTTGTTCGATATAAACAAAATTATAAATAATATTATATTATAACTAATATTATAAACAATTATTTAATGTTAATAAAAGTCTACTCACAAAAAAATGGTAATTAAAAAATAACTAAAATATATTGAGCATTTTTGTAGAAATTGCATTTTATAAGAAAGAATGTAATGGAATGAATTCTCTGTATAGTAGATAGGGTAAATAACGATCTATTTAAGTATTTATTTATTTAAATAATAGTTTTTGTGTTGTTTTTTATTCTTTCTTCTTTAAGGTAGTCTCATCTCCTGTAGATATTAATGAAAATATAATAAAGTATGAAAATAATTTAATAATCATTAAAATTGAAATATTAAATCTCTACATTACCTAATAATTATTAGAACTTCATTTAATAATAAATAAATGAGTATTACTTAATAATTATTAGAACTTCATTTATAAATAAATAAATGAGTAATTCTCTGTTTTTTAATTTCCTGATTACCTTAATTACATTATTTTTGAAGCAGTCTTAAAAGTACTTTTTCATCAAAACTCGCTGAAGAAAAACAAGGTTGCGATGGCAATTATAGGCCCACATGTGATTCAGTCATTATTTTATTTAGTCTATAATCGTGAACTGCCTTCTAGTGGGAAGCACTAAATCACATAAAAAACATTTTTATTTATTTTATTGACAATATTTCGATCGGTCAGTTGCCAATCGTTTTGGAGTCATAATTCCGTTTGTTTTTTTTTTAAGCAATTTTAAAATTTCATTATTTATTATACTTTACATCATATTTCATATTTTACAATCAGTTATTCTTAATAACAATTATATTCTGAATAATATCTGTTATACAGATTACAGTTAAATATTTTAAATTTCTCAATTACTGAAACCTTTTTTTAAAATACATATATTGAATATTCATTAATCTGAATACCCTTGTTTCTATTCATGCAAGGAAAACTTTCCTAAATAAATCAATTGAGCATTCAGATTAATGAATACTCATTTCAATTATTTAAGAAAAATTTAAAAAATACTGAAAGGTTTCAGTAATTGAGAAATTTAAAATATTTAATAGTAATCTGTATAACTGATTGTTATTAAGAATATGATATTGTAAAAGAAACGTGCTGTAATATGTATGAAATATTGAAATTTTAAAAATGTTTCAATTTAAAAACGAAAAACAAAAAAAAAAAAACAGGAATTGTGACTCAATAAAGATGCAATTCGCCAATAGAAGTATTGTCAGTAAAATAAATGAAAAATGTTGATTATTAAAAGTTTATAATATTTAGAAGAGTATTATTTTGAAAAACATAGAAAATATGTTGAGAAAAATCACATAGTTAATTGATAGCCTTGTTCTCTGCTATACTATACAATTTAATTCAAAACACAAAAACTTTTTATTAGTAAATGATTTTTAGATTTTTAACTTTGTTATGTTTTGTGCATGTATATGTTTACTCTACTTATAATTTTTCTCCGGACATTAAATCGCTCGTAAACATGCATATGCTCTTGGAGTTGTAAAAAAAATGTCTCAAATTAAACTTTTTACACACACACACACACACACACACACACACACACACACACACACACACACACATGTATATAGATACATATATATAACTTTTTAATATACTTAGATATGTAAACACCAATTAAAATATATAATTCACTCTTTCTTCTTTTCTATTATTTTTCTAAAAGAATTAGCCTTCGTCAACTACTTATCAGTACAGAGACAAAATATCGTGGTTATGAAATCAAACTTTAATGTTTTAATCAAAACAACATATAATCGATTAGCAACGTCATCGATCTCGACATATATTTTATCACAATGTTATCACAACGTGGTTTCAATTAAAAATAACAATGACTGAATAGCACACAGAATAAATGCTTGATCAGCTGAGAATTCACATCGCAACGTATTCAAGGCTTCAGACGAAAAGCATTTTGTAAATGCCTGAAAATTATTATATTTAATCATGAAATTAAATTAAAATGACTTATTTATTTAATTATAAATGTGAATAAAATTTCAGTAATTGTTAACTAAAATTATATGAAAATATCGGATTACTAAATAATTAATAATTTATTATTATTATTATAGTTTATGTATCATTTCGAACTACTACTATAAGATCCAGGTCATTTGAATTGAAGATTAAAAGAAAAATGACGAAATCAAATATTAAAATAAATAAATATTTAAATTGTTCAAAAATTCTGTCCCTTCTTCTCTTATAAAATGCGGTTTTTACAAAAGATAATAAATGTAGTTACATACTTTTTTTAAAAAAACAGAATTAATTCTATTTAATTTTTATATTCCTTTCATTTGATCGACGGTAAACAAAATAATTTATTTAAACTTTAAACTCCCATTTGGTCTGATTCAACTTGTTTACTTCTAAAGGCAACCATTTATTATTTAGTATCATACTTCCTCTTCAGCTGCTTCCTTTTCATGATTATAAGATAAAGGATTACACACGATTCCTCTGTTATACAAATATTTGTTAAAAAAATATATACAAAGAATTTTTGGAAATAGTAAATCTCCTTTCTTTTGGAAGCTGCCAAAAATTGAAATTAACAAAAACTAGTAAACCAACAGGAAAACGCTAACTAGTTACACTTTTACAATTTTAAAATATCAAATTCTACAATACAATGATACATTATTAATATAAAATATTTATCTCTATAGTATTACAAGATTTAATACATTATTACGCCAAGTCTTTAACCGAAGTTACTATACTTCCGTGTACTTCTTCACCTATTCAAGTTATTTTGTTTTGTGCGAGCCCCCCCAACATACTTTCGCAGTCTTACTCTCCATCTGTCCATTTCTGTGGGTTTAGTCAGCACCCCCTACATAAGAAGGCTCTGCTTGGCTTCCTTTCGCCCACATTCACCTCATTCTAATCTAATCTAATCTACTTTCTTTCCTTTTTTTCATTAAGATACTCTTAGTAGTCTTCTTGATTTATGTGTTTCTTTCCATATTTACTATCGGGCAAACCAAAGAACGACCGTGGCCACAAGATGTCGCAATAGTAGAATTTGAATCGATTGTATATGTCAGTGTTTATGGCGGGAAAGTGCTTGGCTTCTGATTGGCGATTGTGAATAGTTTCTCTATACAAACTTCAGTCCTGGAATGATTAAGAGATCATTGTTGTAGTTCAAGGTCAGAGTCATTCTTTCGCTAGGAGGACTTTAGTATCGTTGAACTATTACCCATTACATGTCCTTTTCAGTGGCAATGTTCTGCTGTTTCTGCTATTTTTGTGGTAGCCTTGGAACGATTGATAAAGAGGATTATAAGAACAGTTTGGAAAATAGGAAGGAAATCTTTAAAATTATTGATTATGACTTAACTTTAATAAATAAGGTTAAGTATAATTATAATTCATTTAAGATCAGAAAAATTAAAGAGGAAAAATGTAACATAATTATCCCATATCTAAATAAAGTTAGTGCAAATTTGCTAAAAATTTGACATAAATATGGTATTGAAGCAGTATTTGAATACCGAAACAATTTAAAGATTATTGCTTGCTCTAAATTTAATGAGTTTCAAAAAAGAATGAAATGAGAATCACATTTAAAATAGAATGTTCGATCAAATAGTTATCCCTGGCACGGATACATCATTCATTTCTAATTTGGGATGATCCAAGCCAATAAAAGGAAATCACCCCCCCTCCACGACAAATCGGACACTGATATATATATATATATCAGGATTTTTTTATAAATTGTAGACAATGCGAAGAGATGCGGATACCAATGGTCATTTTGAGTCGAAAACATCCTATTGTATGGATCGTAATGAATGCTTTGGGAACGATCCGTAATTAAAAAAACCTCAGTTCTCATTAGGACATGTATGTAAATAAAGTAGAGGGTTTGCTAATAAACCTCTACCTTATTTTCTTCGCGCCCTAATCCTGATAACAAATGTCATAACTGAAAACAGGTATGATAATTAAAGAAATTGCAGGTAAAGCCCTTCCTTGATTAGGGACCATTCACTAAGCATTTGTTTTCTAACTCTAAATCTACGGCCTGTAAAAAAAAATGTTATACAACATTTTCGACACAATATGACATTTAAAACTCATATCTCGTCGCTTTGTTTACCATTTCCAAAACACCATGAATTTATAAATAGATGGATAAATAGATAAATATAGATGTATAAAAAGCAAATTCAATAGTTAAAATATATAATTCACGATTTCTTTTAATTTTTTCAAATAATTCTCTAAAAGAAATCAAACTTTAATGCTCTCCCCAATAATAAAAGATATCTTTTGAAGTCATGCTATTGTTTCGTATTTCGTTCTGACTCTTTTGGTTGTGGCTGAACTAAAAAAAAGACCTAGAGTCGACTACCAACGTCATCGATCTCGACATGTTTTATGACAATATGGTTCCATTGAAAATAACAGACTGAAAAGCACACGGAATAAATGCTTCATGAGTTGACAATTGACATCGCAACGTTTTGAAGGCTTCAGACGAAAAGCATTTTGTAAATGCTAAAAAATGATTATATTTAATCATCAAATTAAATTAAAATGACTGTTTTACTTAATTATAAATGCATATGAAATTCTAGTAAATATTAATTAAAATTATATTAAAATATCGAAATATTGAATAATTAATAAATGATTATAATACTTGATGAATCCTTTCGTACTAAATATCAGAACCGGGTCATTTGTATTGAAGATGAAAAGAAAAATCAAATATTAAAATAAATAAATAGTTAAGTAGTTCTACAATTCTGAGACTTCCTTCTGTTTCTTCTTGTCTTATAAAATACATTTCTTTATAAAAAAATACTCATTGTAATTGTATGTTTTTTTTTTAAAACAAAAATAATTCTATTTAAATTTATTATTCTTTTCATTCGATCTACGATGAAAGAAATGACTTTGTAGAACTTTAAAAGCTCATTTGCCCTGATTCAACTTCTTCACTTCTATAGGCAACCATTTATTATTTAGATTTTTAAACATTAAAGCAGGCGTGTTTTTCGAAATCTAAATAAACACGTATATAATTAGGTATCATTTTATCGATAAAAGAACAAAAAACAAACAACATAATTAAAATGAAACACTGTTTTGTGGATGCACATATCCTATTAAATAACCTTTACTATTCTATATTACTGTGTGTAGATTTCAAGACGAATGAATTCTTATTATTTAATTTATCTTTATCTTAATATAAAGGACCAAACACACAAGAACAATAGAGACATAAATAAATAATTTCATATTGAAGAACATTACAGGTTGCAAAGGTTCTTTCCTTCGTCATCAGATGATCTTCTAAATATATGGAAAAGAGAAACAGGCTCAGAATTGAATTTTAAATATAACAATAATTTGGGATAACAATAAATTGCAAATGTAACAACAAATAATCACCGTAAATTATACTGTAGCGCATTTTTAATTGAAACATCAGTATTGTAACATGGTTTAGATTTAATTAACAATGATTCGTGGAATTTTAATAAGTAACAATCCTTCGCAGATCTCATAAATTATGGGATTGTTTACCATTATTGTGTGGACGGAATGTTTGTGATTCAATGCTTTTAAATATTGCAGGTTGTTCTTCTCTATCGCTGTTTCGTGTTTTTTTACCTTACGTCCAGTCTCTCCAAAATACGTGCAATTAACACTGCCTCCTTCAAATTTCATACCATAGATAGCTCCCATTTTGTCTTCATCCTTAATTTTATTAATATTCTTGTTAAAAATGTATTTTAAAGTATTATGAGCTTTGTGTGCTAATTTTATATTTGCCTGATTTAGAATGGGATCAAGTAAATGCTTAAGATTAGCATCATACGGAATAGAAACAAATTTCTTATTTTCTTTGTCTTTATCTTTAGTACTAGGTCTAGTAAATTTACTTCTTTGTATGGTTTTACTAACAGTTTCATCAATGAAATTTATAGGAAAATCATTATTCAAAAAGATATTTCTGATTAAACTTAATTCATTAGATAATAACAATTGATCAGAGCAAATTTTAATAGCTCTATTAATTGCCAAAGAAATTGCATTAGTTTTATAAATTACCGATCCTGCTGCATTATAATTAATAGCAATATTTGCATTTACTTCCTTTCTATATACAGTAGTATGAAATCTTCCCTTAGATCTAATTATTAGGATATCCAGAAAAGGAATTTTGTTGTCCCTTTCCATTTCCATAGTTAATTTTATATTATTATCAAATTCGTTAAAAACAGATAAAATATTGTGAATTTCTTTGTGATTAACTAACAAAAATATGTCATCTACATACCTACATCAAGGATATATTCTTACTAATTAATTCCATTTCCCATAATTTAGATTCCAGATAATTCATGACTTATTCCGCAATTATAGCCGAGGATGGCAATCCCATGAACGCCCCCTTTTTTTGCTGATAGACCGAATCTTTAAATTTAAATGATTGCATCTGAAACATGGTATTTACCAATTTATGAATATGATTAATATTAATCAAACCTTTTTTGATATAAGTATTTAGATTAAGATTGTAAAAATAATCAATTGCATCATGGATAAGAGGTACCGACAAAGATGTATACAAATTCACTACATCGAATGATGCCATAATGTGATCATCATTACTTGAACTATTTCTTAATTGATGTAGAAAACTTACATTATTAGGAACACTGAATTTAGAAATATAATCAATTTTCTTAAGTTCTTTAACAAGTATTTTTGAAATTTTCATGATTGCACTATTAGAACATACTATAATTGGTCTAGTTTTATATCTGTCATTGTCTTTTTCTTTGTGGATTTTCGGATATCCTCTAAAATAGGGGAGATAATGGTTTGTTGCGATAATAAAATCCATGTTCTCCTTATCTATAATCTCTTCTTCAGCCAATTTACGTATTTCTTTGTTCATACGAAAAATGGTAAGATGTTTATTAGCTTTTGTAACACAAATTCCTTCAGTGTTATTAAGAAAATGACTACACATTTCGTCATACTTACACAAATCCATTGCAACAATAACACCTCCTTTATCTGCTGTGGTGATTTTTACATGGATTGGAGGTGAAATCAGAGTGGTTAGATTGAAATGTGACATGAGAGAAAAAAGGCAAAAGGAAGAAAAAAAAATAACTGATATTCGTAGAATGGTGGTGAAACCATAGAAAGAAAGAAAGATTAAACAATGACATCAAAGGAAAGTAAAGAAGAGGAATATAGGGATGGAGTTAATTGTATAAATATATCTGTCTGTCTGTGGACACACATCTCACAATGCTTCGCAACCGCTGCTGTTAGCTCAGTTGGTTAGAGCGTCTTGCATCATACTTATTCTTCAATTTTTTTCTCCCCATTTTAAATCTTTTCACAGTTTCTCAACTTATGAAATTATGAGATATTGGTTATCCTTGAGAATTGAGATTTTGATTACTTTATTTTCTCTAAAATGACTATCACATTGTTTAAAGTAGATACTTAGGAAGCGACTGTTTTAGGATATCTTCATTGTTGTAGGTGATCTGTTAGCTTAGTTGATTAGAGCGTCGTGCTAATAACACGAAGATAGTGGGTTATATTCCCTTATGGGCAATTCTTATTCTTCACTTTTTTTCTACACATTTTAAATCTTTTCACAGTTTCTCAACTTAAGTTTTATTTAAATCATTATTATATTAGTAATTCAGTGTATCAACAAGATTTAAGTTAAGAATGACGATTATTCCATATAAATACGGCGGGTAAGATAGCATGGGGTCGCAAAGAAATCTCGCGCGCGCATATTCCAGACCAACCCGGCGCAGTCTAGTCTAAAGTAAAGGTGACTCAGAAGCCGTTGCGAAGCACTATGGTTGGTTTACTAATAGCTATCCGTATCTTATTTTCTTTTTAATTTAAAACTAGGCCATTATCCGTTTACAGATTGATTGATATAGATATTTGAAGAAGAGATATGTTGAGATGGATGTTTGTTGATATAGATGATAAATAAAGATCATAGCTTGTGCACGATATTCTTGGCGACGAACTGATTGTGACTATTCTTTCGAGTGAAGATAAAGAAATTCTGATAACTTGTGACTCTAGACATACATAGTTGTGTGTGATTGAAGAAAACGTTCTCCAAATAGATGGCGACTTTATTTAGAGTCTCTCCTTGAGGTTTATTGATAAACATAATATAAACATAAGAAGGTCTGATCGGAAATTGCCTTCTTGTGAAAGTGAATGGAAGTAAATTATCACTTGATTGCATAGACATCCGATGGAAAATGAAAACAAAATCTTCTTTGTGAGTTCCTGTTATAATCTTGGTTTCTATGAGATAATGATCGAATGAACGGCATTTAAGTTGAGTTCCGTTGCGCTGTCCAAACTTGGGAATAATGTTTCGCAACAAAATAATTGGAGATCCAATCTTAATGATGAACGATGTTGAGGAATACCGCAGAGATTCAATGAGTTCAGATACTCAGGCGAATAGAGATGTTCGTGTTGTGGATTATCAGAAGTGTCAATTTTATTAGCACTTAAATACTCTCTAGTCTCTCCTTGTATTCTTTGACTTATCATTCGATTGATGTTATCGACACTCTCGTTCTTCGGAGTTAGAATTGTCCATTCATTGATTTCAGGTAGATATTTTTTCTAAGAACTGGTTGAATTATTCTATTTCGCGGCAAAGATTATCAGGCTATCAGGCAATGTTATCATTCCTCCTTTATGTGGTTTTCGATTGTCTCCGATTCTGAGCAAATATTCGGCAAAATTTCTCTGATTCGGGTCATCTTGGTTGATAAGCCGCGTATTTATCGTGAGTTTCTTGACTTTGACGAGATTTCAGATTTTTGAGCTACAAATAGGGATTTTTCAGTAATCTACCTATTAGAAATACTTTTTTTTTTCTTGACTCTTTTTTTATTCTAATTGATATTTTGAGTAGTTCTTGAGTTACAAATAATGAAGGTTTTGAGTTACAAATAGTGATTTTTCAATATTCTACCTAATAGAAATACTGTGTAATGAAGCGGTTCTGCTTCATTTCATTTTTTTTTATTTATTATTTTTTTTTTTATTCCTCTTTGAGCCTTCTGTACGTTGATTTATTGTTTCTCTAATTTAAAGTTTTGTTTTCTTTAATATCTTGGCTGTAGCGCTTTTCCCAGGTTTTAGTATCACCAAGTGTCGCTGCTATCCGGCGAAGAAAAAAAAAAAGGTTAATTGTTGTCAGGAGACATAGCAACCGCTGTTGGTGACGGAGAGACATTTTTTTTTTTTTCCGATTGCGATATCCATGGCAAGCGGTCATTGCTTCCAAGTGTTAAGTTCTTTTGGGTGAGCGATGGTTCACCAATTACTAAGGCGAATTGAGGAGAAGTATGCCAAAGCAGGCATATAAGTGTAAATTCATCGAATTCATAGCAACGATTACCCGCGATAACACGATATTTTCACGACGATAAGACAACAACAAGTGTTATCGTATTCTTGTTCGGAACGACGCCATATTGAAATCTGTTCCCTTCCAGTATATCCAACCAGGTACCTAGGGGATTCAGTCAGCCGACTTCAATTGACCCGGCGAGTAGCTCAATCATTGTACAAGACAAGTCTGTGAGTATACTTTTCGATTTCTTGTGAAGACTATTCATTCAACTAGACATCGAAGTGAACGGAGGCTTGGAACTCATGCTAATCTTGGATAGTTTATCTTCTTCGACTGCCTAGGCTGCTTCAGAGTTTATTAGCTACGACTATTGACTAGAGATAAATAAAAGAAAATCTCATGTGCGCTGTTAATTATGAACTTTATTAAATTTTTGTAATTAGCTGAACTGAGTACGACCAGTATGATTTGTATTAATGTCATGTTAATGTTAAATAAGCTAGTATTGATGCCAGAAGTTATGTCTAAGTATTAACTTTATCTGGAATATGCAATTTATTTCTTTTAACAGCCAACAGTTGTTTTGTAACTTCTAGTAAGAAAATAATTCCCTAGAGGATCTCTTGTAATTAAGGCTTATTTTAACAAGCATATTTTACAATCATTTGTCAATAGATTGTACATTGTCTTTTATTTTACTTATTTAACCTTTAGGAATTAGTAGGTAATTTTTCCCCTGATGATCATCAGAAGGGGGGTTTTTTTTCCCTTTTTTTTTGTAATCTCAGTGGCAATCCTGGGATCTGAGTTTTAGTGTAGCCTCTCGTTCAAAGAATCGAACGAGTTTATTTTTGTATTTTTTTTTTTTTTTGGTATTTTTTTTAATTTAGTTAACCAAAGGGTTTTTGGGTTATTTTGGTGGCCGATCGACCGAATTTTGTTTTTTTATTGATCCAGCAAGTTGTTTCAAGGGGATTAATAGTGTGTGCTCTCTGGTAATTGCCGAGTCATTACTGTTTATTCCTCAGAGTTTGTTTTTGGATTTTTGGAACTAATTGTTCATTATTTTTTTTTATATTAATTTTTTTCCCCCTTGCTTATTCTCTTGTAAAACTTTTTCCTATTAAACTTGTATTGATTTGTATATGTGTATATATTTATTTTTGGGTTCTCTTTAATAGATTTACTTTATATCCACCGTTCCACTGTGATCTCTGACTATTTTTCCCTATTAACTTAAATTGCTAGCTGTTCTTGGTATAACTTTTGATTTATTTATTCTCACAGACAAGTTCGTTACAACTGCTTCTTTCTTTCTTGACTCTCTTTTTTATTCCAATTAATAGTTTTCAGTAGTTTTTCAGTTATAAATAGTGATTTTTCAGTATTCTACGTAACAGAAATACTACTTCTTTCTTTCTTGACTCTCTTTTTTTATTCCAATTAATAGTTTTCAGTGGTTTTTCAGTTATAAATAGTGATTTTTCAGTATTCTACCGAATAGAAATAGTGGTGCTTTCTTTCTTGACTCTCCTTTCTTTATTGCAATGTCACCCGTGTATACGCACACATAGAATTTGGTTAAGTAAAAATATTGTATTTAAAATATTGCAACGCTTCGGCAATTATATTTCAAATTGTCATTTTTGAATTACAAATAAGCAGACGGATAGGAAATAAATAAACAATCTTGAGATTCAAAAAAAAAGATTGATTACATTCCTTATTGATGGGGGGAAGCGGAAGAACACATAAGTCAAAAAATAAGATGCAGAGAGTTATAGTCCCCATGGCCTAATGGATAAGACGTCTAACTTCGGATCAGAAGGTTGCAGGTTTGATTTCTCTCGCGGACATTTCACTGTAAAAATTAATTCTATTTTTTCCATTCTTACAGAAAATTGCGCCAGACAGACAGATAGAGAAATAGAAGGTTTTAGTAATATAGATTGACTGGAGCAGTCTTCTCAATCTTTTTTGCTTCACGGTGCACTAACAAGTTAGTTTTTCAAATTAGTAAGAGTTTAAGGTAGTTGTGCAAATTAGTTTTTTTTTATTATGTTGGGAATCTGAAATTTTGTTTAATCAACACTGATTTGTTTTGCATTCAATGATACTCCCAAAAGTTGTTTTTTTTTTAATGAATTTCTAAATTCATTAATTTCTTAGAACCAATTTTTTTTTTATTTGTCATGCTGTCATTATTTTCGTTCATTGAGATATTTATTTACTCTCAGTGAGCAAAGAAAATTACAAATAAAAGAAACTAAATAAGATGTATTTATAAAAGATAAAGATTTATAAGATGTATTAGGCTATTGTTTCCTGAGTATAAATAATCCCTCATTTTTTTCCATTAATTAAATCTTACTTCAACACATTTCAGGAAGTTTTTGATTTTGTTTTTCTTTATAACAATGTACTTTAAAGCGAAATAATTTTTTCCTTTTTCTTTCTTTTTTTCTTTTCTTTTCTTTTTCTTTCAAATTTTACTTATGTTTGTGATTTTTATTATATAATATTAATTAACAAGTGAAATGCCTCATTGTTTCGTGTCAGGTTTAAATCTTGACATGAAAGCGGCTATAGGATAGGCCTACTGTTAAAATCACAAATAACATAGTGCCCACAATCGTCAAAAAGAATAAAAAAAAAAACAAAACATAAATTAAAATCTTACGGTCCAGAGAACAAAAGCTAGGTTCTAAATCTTGTGGAGTATTAAATGATAGCGTTGTTCTTAATCTCTCCAAATAAGATTTCGTTCCTGTATTTTTTTCACATGAACTCATGTTCATGATCCATCCATCCATCCCTAGTATTCTGTCCGAAGACAGGTCCAATTCTATGGAGGCCACAATGGAACTCCCAGAAACACCTGAGGAAAGATACTGGGGGTGGTTTCCCGTTGCCTGCCCCCAGGACGCCATTAAGGAATGACGTCAGACCGAAGAGAAAGTGAAGAAGAGGCTTACAACACAGGAAAGGAAATTGAAACAGCGATGCCACCGCCGGGATTCGAACCCAGGTACTGGCGCACTGGCCATCACGGCAGACCGCCACCGAGACCGCACGGCCACGCCAGCACGGCATATGTTCATGATACATTTTGTTATTTAACAAACACACATTTTCCCCAACAATCTTCACAAAGATACACATTTCTTAATGATTAATAATTCTCTTAAAACCGTAAATATACTTACAGAAACGACGTCAAAATTAAACGGAAAGACTCTATTCTTAATGATTCAAAATATAGTTCGTTTCAACTGCAATCAATTGCAAAACACTTAAGAGATGTCGATGAGTTTTCCTTGATCTTGTAATTACTGTTTACAAAATTCAGATATTACAATATCGATAATTTATATGTTTTGTAGATGTGATAACAATAGTTTTTCATTGGTGATTCACCAATGAAATGAAGTGACTGTGCAGAGATGTCGTTGATGTTGAATTTTCCTTGATCTAGTAATTATTGCTTACAAAATTCAGATATTGCAATATCCGTAATTCATATTTTTTATAGCTTTGATAACAATAATTTTTCATTGGTGATTTACGAAAGTGACAGGTGGATGGCTTAGAAGATTTTCTGATGATTATGTAAGAGTCATGATTATGTAAGAGTCATGCATTTAGATGGCGTGATGTGAAAACCTGAATTGAGTAAAAAAAAATTCAGGTCACAGATTTTGCAAATGTGCTGTAATAGTCCATTTGATTTGTCAACGTTCGTCCTAAGGAAAATATTTACATCCGTGTTTTATAACGAAGTGGATATAAAAGGAAGCTTCTATTGACAGGCCTTCAGTCGTTCCTGAAGCAACTGTCGAAATGTCCATTCAACAACTGATGTGTTTCGTTTTCTTTCTGATCGCCCTGGCTCTTGTGGAACACGCTGTTGGTAAGTCACTAAATTGAACTTTTTAAGTTTCTAATTGAAAAATCTAGCATTGAGTCTAATTTAAACAAAATTGTTCCATTTAAGAGAATGGTAAAAAAGCTTTCCCAACGTTGTTAGCAATTTTTTCTCCGAAAGATTTCAAAGAGGAACAATTACCAGTAATTGTGTGATACATGTAAAAACATTTTCACTATAAAAACGTAAATTCTCAGTAAAACAATCAGCTACAGGGTAAGCAACTCAATGCGTCAGATAGTTTGTGCTGTAGCCTTTCAGTTGTAGTTGAAGCGTTATTTTGTCGGTTGTTCGAGACACGATATAGTCTCGAATTTAAAGAATGGATTATCTTAAGGCACATTGTGTATTTTACAAAAGTTTGCTGTGATAATTTACGTAGGGATATTTTTCGGAATAGCGGCAATTCCCTGCTGAATATTGGCTACAAACCTCTCGAGTCCTAACAGAAGTACCCTATTCCGTTTTGCTTTTGCTACAGATGCTGTAGTATTCCATTTTTGAACCATGTCTTATATGCCGCTCTTTGCTGGAGTGCTTCCATCAGGAAACCTATCAGCAAACATTTCGTATATTTCCTTAAAAGATCCTGAACGTATAAACTTCGAAAACAGCACTCCTTTCTTGCAGAGTAAGAGCTATTCTGAGATAAAAAAACAACTACAACAGACCAAGCACTATAATGAAGCAGAATGTTGGACTGTTAACTCGTAATAGAAAGTCGATAGTAGTGCTACAACTTATCAGCAAACATAGGCAGCAGTACAGACTAGCTGAGGCGGGTTTTACGTTTGTAGTTTTTATATTGCTCCCCTGTATAAAAAGTTATTGCTTAAAAGTAAGTTTTATTAAAATTGTAATAAAAAATTTATTCCAAAGTTTTATTTTTTATTTTTTATAATTAAAACATATTTTAAAGAAAATAAAAAAAGACGAATCAAAACCAGAGACGTCAAAAATAAATGTGTGTAATATACATTTCAACTTTTGATCTGAACTGTGGGAGATATGGGGTAAGTGTCTTCTAACCATTGTAGTAAGACAAGCAGGTTATCTTATTTGTGAAAACTGTTGCAGTATCTCTTTAAAAATATATATTACGAAGCTTTGAGATTTCTCTGCTATATTTTATCGTTAGGATCACTGAAATATTAGTTCTCCTGAAGAAATCTTTATTCTATTGTATATCTTTGGTTATATGTGATAACTCGGTCACAGTTGCACAAAAGCAAATTACTTGTTTGCCTTGTTTAAAAACAGGATATATGGCTTTTTGTGAAAACAAAGTTCGCCATTGATTAGATATCAAATAGATTAGGAATTAATTAGTATAATAGTAGTTTCTTATTACAAAATCCTGTTCTAATTTGGAATCGTAATCATTTTAAAGTTCTAATTTTTTGTCAAAACTTACATGTTAGAAAGTTGAAATTTAGACGCATATTAACCAATTTTACAAAAATAATTTTGATACTTATCTGGCAGATAGGAGCTGGAAACTATTTCTTTTTCAGTCCGACTGGGAAGTTAAGTTAAAAAACCACTTTTCTTGCAATGTTAAAAGTTCCACAGATGGTTACAGCATTTATAGGAAAGAGGGATTTTGATTTAAATTCAGTTCTAACCAGTAGATGAAAACTTTCAAACAGAAGAAAATCTAAAAAAATAATAACATAATATTTCTGAATAAAAGACTTTTCTTTTTTTTTCTTTTATTAAATTGTTACGCTCTTTTAACAAGTGGTATTCGTGAGTTAACGCACCAACTATATCTTGTTTATCTTAGTTGTAGGAGGAGTTTAGGCAATCTCAAAGCTCGTGACAATCAGTCAATTGCTAAAGAATCAGGTTGGGTAAACCATATTAGGAGACAAATTTTTAATTTTCAGACTTAGCTAGTACCTTACGAAAATTTTATATAGAATTCTAAATAAAACCTATAGAATATCGTTTATAGAGCCGTTTAGAATTATGGGCTATTTTCTATAAGCATGTCCTATAGAATTTTCTATAGAAAAGTCCATAGAATCTCAATAGAAATTTCTGTAGAATATTCTTTCTGTAGCCCTATAGAATTATGGCCCATTTTCTATAAGCATATCCTATAGAATTTTCTGTAGAAATGTCCATAGAATCTCAATAGAAATTTCAATAGAATATTCTTTCTATAGCCCTATAGAATTATGGCCCATTTTCTATAAGCATGTCCTATAGAACTTTCTGTAGAAATGTCCACAGCATCTAAATAGAAATTTCAATAGAATATTCTTTCTATAGCCCTATAGAATAATGGCCCATTTTCTATAAGCATGTCCTATAGAATTTTCTATAGAAATGTCCATAGAATATTGGTGGAAATTTCTTTAGAATCTCTCTACAGATTTCCATGGAAATTTCTATGGAAAATACATATACATTTCTATACAACTTCTATAGTAAATACAATATGTTCTATAAAGAAACGTGCTTGGCATTATTGATTTAGAAAACAATAAATTATTTGACAAAAATTATATATTCCAAAAATCACTTTATTTATTTCTTAATATTACAATAATTAAAAGAAAACCATAAAAAAATCTGAATACAAAATAGTATTATTATTTATTACATAAATTCACCCATGAAAATCTACAGATGTTCTATATATACAGAACAAATAAACGCAAAATTTCCAAATCAATATTCATATCTATCGAAATCCTTCATCATTATTATAAAAGTGAAAAACTGTACTGAATAAAATTGCAATTAAAAAAACCATTTAAATATGAAATGACAAACAATATCAAATAATGGAATAAAAAAATTAAAAAAAAACAAACAAATCAAAAATCCTTTAAGAAAGTAAAGACAATTGCAATTTTACATATCAATTTCATATAATATTATATTTCGTAATATATATTCGAAGTTAATATTAAAGCAAATGAAAAAAACATCTTTCAAATAATCAACTTCAAATCAACTTTCAAGTTTACTATCATAAGTAAATTAAGAAACAATAACAAAGGAGATGGAATAATAATATATTATAGAAAAAAGCTTATTAACTGAAATCCTAATCGAAAGCAAACATTATGAAAATTGCATATGTATAATTAAAAGTTAAACTTCAAATGCTTCTGAAACAAAGCATTTCTTCTTTTTAAACCAATCTATATAAATCCGCGAAAAAGACCGAAATTGCTAACTATAGACCAATCTCATTAGTTTCAAATCTATCTAAAACAATTATGGATTTAGAAACATAAAACATAGAATAATAATATTATTTTTAACCAAATTCCCAAAAATATCCTCAAACCAAAAAGTTACAAAGACTTAAAAATACTAATAACATTATAGATGATAAGATTAACTTGTTAAATAAATATATAAAAAAAAATAAAAAAAAAATGATGAAAAGTGCATCATATCCTTTCTTGACTAAAGAAATTCACAATTTAAAAATCTACAGAATCTTTAATGTTAATTACCTCCCAACATTCTTCGTCCACCCGTTTGATTAGGACAAATGTTGTGAAACAATCAGACATTGTAATGTACTGTAGTTGGTTAAAATATACTGTAGTTGGTTAAAATCCGCCTATTCCGAACAGAGTTCATAAAAAATACCGATTTTTTTTTAAACTTAAAAACAGGAGAAATTTAAAAGACGTTTGTGATAAAAACGTACATTTATTGTTATACAAAGAAGTTAAATAGAGACGTATATAGAGCCTAAGCTTGATGAAAACGCCTGAAACCAAATTGGAATGAAAGCTGGTTACTTACAGTACATGTCAGCTCCATTTATACAATTTTGTAGAATCATTTTTAATCACTGCTAAACACAAAAAATAACTAATTTACACACACTTAAGAAGTAAAGTCAGTGAACGCTGTGTAGACTAGCAGATGTCCCCGCACTTAATTTACGCCTTAACAAATCAATATGTTGATATTATTCATGATATCCGCCTATGCAGAATTCCAGCTAAATCGAACAGTTTTCGGTCCCAATTAGTTCGGAATAGCGGGACTCCGGCTATTGTAAATATGGCGTTGAACGGTTGAATTTTTTTGCATCGTTCCCGCCTAACTAGCTATCACGCAGAAACGGTTTCAAAATTAGTTTTTTTTTTAGTTTTAAGGAATTATTTTAAACAAACTTAATGCTCTCTATTTTTTAATAATGTTGTATATTTTTTAACAAAGCCGAAACTATCTATATTTTGAAATTATAAATGTCTTTGTTGTCCATCTGCGCATGCGCACAGCGAAATTAAACGTGAATCCGATCCTTCCGATCGTTAGCCTCGGGCAGATTAGATTGAAAGCGATTGAGTTTGTCAAATAATAATTACAAATTATTTACTCAAATAAATTGGGAAAAATATAATTTTAAAAAATTCAAAAATATAAAAACTTAGTTAATATCTGATGTAACTAATGATAAAAAAAACCTTAATTTTAATTTAACTTAATTACACTTAATTTTCAGTATTGATATTAAACTAGATAATTATAAGAATTATTATATCTAAATAAATAAGGACCGCTATCAAACATAATAAAAAAAAGTAACTAAGTTTTAACAAATTAATACATAATTAATATTAAACAATTTATCTGCATGTTTCTTTATTAATTAGTATTTTTAAAAAATTTATATTGACTATTAAACAAACTAAAAACATCAGAAGTATCCATCATCATATAAAATTTTGTGTGATATCCATTATAGAGTTCTATAGAATTTCTCTGTAAAAATACGTATACTTATTCTTTTCTATAGAAATAGGTATAGAATTTCTTTTGGCTTACTTTTCTATAGAGGGTTGATCTGAAAATTTTTTATAGAGTTCTATGTATTATTCTCTATAAAAAGGCATATACTTGTTTTCTATAGAAATAGCTACATCATTTCTATTGGATTATTTTTCTATAGAGGGCTGATATGGGGATTCTATATAGAGTTGTATAGAATATTTCTCTATAAAAATGCATTACTTGTTTTCTATAGAAACAGCTATAGAATTCCTATAGAATGACTTTTCTATAGAGGGCCGATCTGGGGATTCTATATAGAGTTCTATAGATTATTTCTCTATAGAAATGCATTGCTTGTTTTCTATAAAAACAGCTATAGAATTCCTATAGAATGACTTTTCTATAGTGGGCTGATCTGGGGATCCTATAGAGTAGTCTATAGAAACCTATAGAGCTCTATATGATTCTACCAACCATTTTCGTAAGGGTAGGCATTACATATTTTATGATGAGAACGAATAACAATATATAAATTAAATTGGTCTTAAAATTTATATTTACGTTCCTTGAATGAAAAATGAAACAAAAGGATGAAGTACTTTTAAACTTGATCCTCTTTTTTACTTCATTTACGTTTGTTTAACCCTAAATAGCTCTTAAAATTAGCTGTTAGGTTTAACGAATCCTCTCAGATTTTGTGGAATTCCTAGGTTGTAATGATTTTAAGATTAAAATTAATCAGCTATTCTTATATACGTATTGCTTAATGTAATTAGTGAATTAATTGAAAATTTAATTGAAATTCAACTAATTTGAAAATGTTTCTATTTCTTTTAGCACTGCCAGTTGAGGTAAGTTTTAAAGGAATGTATGATTTGTTATTTACTTACTTTCTTTTACATAAGAAATAGTGATTAAGTTTTCAAAATTCCATTAACAAAATAAGAAAATTTTAAAGATTTTTTAAAATCAAAATTTGTTATTAAAAGAAAAATCAATTAACAGTTGATCCTGTTAGTTATTGTCATCTGAAAATGCTCTGAATAGAGTGAAACCGGTAGTGCCATTTATTTTTAATGTGTATACAGTTTTTAAATCTAGTCCTGTGTGTTTTCTATTCTGTTTAATTTTTTATCAAAATGAGAACACATTAAATATTTTCATCAAAAGAAAAATCAACTTCTATAAAAATCAAGAGCATTATCATAATGTTTTTATGTTGAAACATAGTTATGTTATTGTTCACATATATTGTAACTACAGCTTTAGTTATGATTTAAATCACTATTACTACTTATTTGTAAAATAACAAACAAAAGCTAGTGTTTCTTAGCATATTAATACAACTTTCAAAATGAACTATTATTGAATACTACTCAACATTTAATGTGGTTTTTAAATTTATAATTAATAAAAAAAATTATCTTACAAACTTTTTAAGGTAATTATAGAAAAGAAATAAGCTTTTGAGAAATTATAACTTTTTAAATCATTTTTGGTTTGTTTTCTTTTCGATGACTTAATGAAGAAACGAAAGGTAAATATACTATTTTAATAACTAAATTCTTAATTTTTATGTTTTTATGGATTAGGTTAGCGGTCGGCGAATAATGTCCCGGAGGTTAAATCCGGCCCACTCTGACATTTCATGTGATCTGATGAACCATGAAATATGTTATTCTACATAAAAAAAAATCATAATACACATACAGGCGATAATTCTAATTGCAATGTGATTCTAATATCTTAGTATTTAGGAAAAATAACTTAGCACTGGCCATGAAAGAATGGTTACATTTGTAAATCGCAAAGAATTATATTCGAATTCTAGCCTCTCTCATCTGGAACATTTATAACATTGATCATTAAATTAAAAACAATAACACAAAGTAACTATGTCTCAGTTTTAAAAACACTGACAACATTATATTTAAAATACCGTATCTGAATTATTCATTCTTCATTTTCATAATTTAAATTTTAATCACATGCTGTTTTTCCAATAGGCTAACAATCTTAATAATAATAATAATAATAATATTTTTTTTTCTTTAAAAGGATAATGCAGTACAGTCTCGTTAGGGACAGAGTCCCTATCAACGAGTTCTGGCAATTAAGTAAAAACAAAATTATATTTAATTTAAAAAAACAATAGTGTTAACAAATAATAAATGATATCATTATCCAACTATAATTTTTACAACAGTTATAACAATAATAATAATAATAATAATAATAATTCACACAGACAAAACCATACATCACAACAGACCAGACATCACACTTGTTGATAAGGTCAACAAACAGACCTATCTAATTGATATTGCAGTGCCTATCAGCAAGAACATGCAGAAAACTCACGCAGACAAGATCAGTAAATACACTGATCTAGCACACGAGCTCCAGAAGCAGTGGAGGCAGGATCGAGTACGTGTTGTACCCATTGTTCTGTCTGCCACTGGTCTGGTGCCTCACACATTGCACCACAGTCTCAGCACACTAAGACTTCACAAAAACACTTTTGCACAACTGCAGAAGGCTGTGGTACTCAACACTACACACATAGTTAGGAAATTTATGGACACAAGCACAGATCCCTAATCATTCTTGCACGCATCTTTACACTTGGCAGTATGTGCTTTGGTCCTTGACCCGCCATATTGTTTTTGCTGGGGAAACCCAAGGTTTGAAACATACAAACATAATAATAATAATAATAATAATAATAATAATAAACAGTACAAAGACAACATCTTTGACTGGATTAATTGAGCAATTCAAGTCTCACCCAGAGACCTAAGAACTGTCCAAGTATCTTCACAAAATATAAGCAGTGCCTAGTAATGATGTTTTTTGCAGATCTGTTATAATAATAAACAGATCACACAAAATTGAAGTTCAAATACAGAAAATCTTAAAGACTTAATTATTATTTAAAAATAGATTTACACAATTAACTCATGGGTTATTCCAGCCCTAACGTATTTCTCCGGTGAGGTAAGATGGTCTCAAACTGATTTGGAATATTTAAACATCTTTATACGAACTTCACTGACGAAATATAGATAATCAGCCATAGAGCGTCTTTAACTCTCAAGAAAAGAAGGTGGTAAAGGACTTTTGGATCTTAAATCACTCTGCAATATGCAAATGATAATCCTGAGACAATGTTTTTTAACAAGAGCAGAATCATAGAATCTTCATCACGCATTTGCTGCAAGTGACCACTCATATACACCGATCTGTTTATCAGATGGATATTTTACCCCGACTGTTTCTACGATGCAAGAAAGGATTCAGTCTTGGAAGTCTAAACCCCTTCAGGGTAGATACCCCCATTCTCTTGAAAGGGCCAACAAAGAATTCTAGGTGCTTTGGTTAAAGGATTTGACATCTGTTTGCTGAAACTGATGGGTTTATCCATGCTATCCAAGACAAGTGATAGCAACAACCAATTGTATGAAATTTAATAAATCCGATAAATGCAGAATGTTTTATAAGTATTCTGAGATAAAAGATCACGTAATAGCAGGATGCTCCACCCGGGCAAACCTGGCAAAATTCTAAAATGTAATACGTTTTGATATAAGTTGCAAAATTTTATAGTGAACATTTATATAAAAAAAAATAAAAAGATTTTAAATATGATAACTAATATCAGAAATTGTGTGGAACACAGAATTATTTATAGAAGGAACATGTTATATATAAGCATTCAACTACTAATATCAATATCTGCGATATTATTTACATGTGTTTCTTATTATACATAACAAAAGGACAACTTGAAACACTTTAATAGGAATATTAATGAAATATTTCCACCAATAGAGCACATATTCATTCCAACGTATGCATTCAAATTATATTAGAATTTTTAGCACGTTAAATCTTTTAGGAATATTAATGTTAATAAATTTCTCAAATTTACATTTAAAGAAGAATGTAATTATATATATAAATATAAAAGAAAACATTAGGTTTTTTTTTTCTGGCCACTAATCCTCCAAAACCTTAAGACACAGAAATACAAATAAGCTATCAAATGTTAAATTCTTGGTGGAATTCAAAGTACTATGCAAATATGCTGCTTAGTTTACAATTCCTAAGCAACAATTACAGATATATCCATTGCTTTGTTCACCGTTGTAGATTTAAAATCATCCTAGTCCATATGGAAAATCACCTTCTCTATTTCTAACATGCATTACTGCAAAAGTTATATTATTGTCTGGAGTTAACGTTCAGAAGTCTTCATATATCCAAGAAGAAATCTGAGTGCAAAATGAGTAATTTAATATACGTATTGAAATTTCAAATATCTCTTTTATTTTCCATTTTCTTTCAACTGTTGTCAATTACTACATTTTGAAATATTAAAATATGTTAGTAATATACTCTTTCGAAATCTCTATTTACCCATATAATCTTTTTTCATTATTTATTACACATACAAACAAATTAGGCGGTATAGTCCAACGAATAGAGGTGTTTTACCTTACAAAAGGTCCGTTAGTTCTAATTTTTTGATATCTTGTCGAGGATGGTTAGTAAGTGTTTAAAATGCAAAATGCACAATTCCTCCCCCCGCCGCGCCCGCCGCCATCTTAAAAAAAAAACAAAAATAATTGATACTTTCTTTAGATTTTCGCTTATAACGTCTGTTTGGTGCATTTTAGCTACAAAAGAGTTCTACGCAGTGTTGTAGCGAATAGAATTTCCTGCAATATGGTTTTTAAATTTTGTTTCTAGGACTGATAGTTACGTAGATATGCACTTTTTGAAAAAATAAAAAAAAACGCAATTTCCAGAAATTTATAAAACTTCGAACTTTAGGACTCTGTAATTCAGGTATGGCTTATTCTAGGGAAATAAGTATCGGAATAAAATGTGTAGGGAATTTAATTACCTACAAAACGCATGTATAGTTTTATGAATCAACCCTACGGAGTGGGGGGGGGGTGAAAACAAAATCAAGAACAACGGAATATTGCGGTTTTTGCTATTGTGACGCACTAGTCCAGCAAATAAGAGACCAAAGAGAGAGGTACCTTACAGAAGCTCCGGTAGTTCTAATTTTTGATATGTTGTCTAGGATGGTTAGTAAGTGTTTAAAATGCAAAATGCACTATTCCTCCCCCACCGCGTCCGCCACGCCCGCCGCCATCTTAAAAAACAAAAAAAAAAATTGATACTTTCTTTAGATTTTGGCTTTTAACTTGGTTTTGGTGCATTATAGCTACAAATGAGTTCTACGCAATGTTGTAGAGAATATAATTTTCTACAATTTAGTTTTTAAATTTTTTTTTAGGACTGTTAGTTACGGAGATATGTTTTGAAGAAATAAACAAAAATGCACTTTCTGGAAACTTATTAAACTTCTAACTTTAGGACGCTATAATTCAGTTATGGTCTACTCTAGAGAAACAAGTATCAAAATAAAATGTGTAGGGAATTTAATTTCCTACAAAACGCATGTAAATTTTTTGACCCTGCGGAGTGTGGGGTAAAAAAAATCAAAAACAACGGAATATTGCGGTTTTTGTTATTGTGACGCACAGAGTATCAAAAAAAATTCACCAATTACCTTCCAGTGTTGGCTTGAAGTTGGAGTGTATACCAACCCTACTTGAGTTTCTGACATGAAACTGAAGATGCTGACAGGTTGATAGTTGCCACAGCTAAATGCCTCTCCCCCACGTACGACGCCGTCGTAATTGTGGGTGAAGACATTGACCTACTCGTCCTGCTGACTGGCACAACACCTGCGGTCAGCAATGTCTACCTCCAAAAACCAGCGTGAGGGAAACAGCCAGATGCAATCTACTCCGCTTCCTCCTACAAGTTCAACTCCACAGGCTGTATCTTACTCCTGCACGCAATATCGGGCTGCGATACCACCTCAACCATTTTTGGGTTTGGAAAGACTAAATTCTGTCAACTTTTTAGGAAAGACCTATCATTGCTGGAGCAGGCGGAGAGGTTCGTGGACCTTGCTGCCACTCCCCACGAAATTTCAGCAGCAGGGGAGAAAATCTTGGTATTCCTTTATGTTGGCAGTAACGAACAGTTATTGAGTCACTTCGCCACAGCAAATTCATGACCAGTACCACCAAGCTCAATCTGGCTGAGCTACCTCCGACCACTGACGCAGCACATTTCCACTTCCTGAGTTCATACCAGCTTGTCATGGAGTGGATGGGGATTGTCAAAGACCCGATCGAGTGGGGATGGTGTAGAGGAGCTCGAGGACCGGAACCCATAGGATGAGTAGCGACGCTGCTCCTCCAAATCTGCTTAAGACCATCTTATGCAGATGCACAACTGGCTGTATGGGGGCGTGTGGCTGCAGAAAGGCGGGCCTCAATTGTTCTGCCCTATGCAAAATCTGTGCTGGCCAAGAATGTGACAACAGAAATGAGGTCGTCGTCGACGACGAAGACGACGACGATCGAGTAACTTCGCCATTTGACGAAAATGAAGACCCCGACTTCATTAACTCACCCCCTATGAAACGAGCGAAGCGGATGTAAATTTGTTTTCTTTTCAGTTTTAGTTCAATTAATATCGATTTTGATATGATTATTAATGCCTTTTGTTCTTACTTTGTTTACATACATGCATCTTTAAAAAATGTATCTGCTATGTTGGTGGGATATTTTAAATTGAACATCACCAGTAGGTATTCCAGTGAAACAGTACATGCCTCATGAGCATTGCGCTGTAACATGTCAGAAACTCAAGTAGGGTTGGTATACACTCCAACTTCAAGCCAACACTGGAAGGTAATTGGTGAATTTTTTTAAAGATATTTTGTGTGTCACAATAACAAAAACCACAATATTCCACAATATTGTTTTTTTTTTTTTTTTTATCCCACTCTCCGTAGGGTCAAAAAATTTACATGCGTTTTGTAGGTAATTAAATTCCCAACGCATTTTATTCTGCTACTTGTTTCCCTAGAGTAGGCCATAACTGAATTACAGCGTCCTAAAGTTAGAAGTTTCACAAGTTTCCTGAAAGAGCGTTTTTGTTTATTTCTTCAAAACAAACATATCTCCATAACTATCAGTCCTAGAAACAAAAACTAAATTGTAGGAAATTGTATTCTCTACAACATTGCGTAGAACTTTTTTGTAGCTACAATTCACCTAAACGAAGTTATAAGCCAAAATCAAAAGAAAGTATCAATTTTTTTTGTTTTTTTTAAGATGGCGGGGGAGGAATTGTGCATTTTGTATTTTAAACACTTACTAACCATCCTAGACAACATCAAAAAATTAGAACTACCGGACCTTTTGTAAGGTACCCCCCTTTGGTCTCTTATTTCCTGGACTAGTGCGTCACAATAGCAAGAACCGCAATATTCCGTTGTTCTTGATTTTTTATTTTACACAACACTCCTAGGGTTGGTTCATCAAAATATACATGTGTTTTGTAGGTAATTAAATTCCCTACACATTTTATTCTGATACTTGTTTCCCTAGTATAGGCCATAACTGAATTACAGCGTCCTGAAGTTCGAAGTTTAACAAATTTCCGAAAAGTGCGTGTTTTTCTTTTTTTCAAAATGTGCATATCTCCATAACTATCAGTCCTAGAAACAAAATTTAAAAACTAAATTGTAGGATATTGTATTCTCTACAACATTGAGTAGAACTCTTGTGTCGCTAAAATGCACCAAATAGAAGATATAAGCGAAAATCTAAACAAAGTGCCGATTTTTTTTGGTTCTTTTAAGATAGCGGCGGGCGCGGCGGGGGAGGAATTGTGCATTTTGCATTTTAAACACTTACTATCCATCCTAGACAACATATCAAAAAATTAGAACTACCGGACCTTTTGTAAAGTAACCCCCTTTTTTGGTCTCTATTCGTTGGACAAGGTAAGTAAATAACGTATAATAACATTATTATGTATAATGTTATCATGTATAACATTATCATATCATGTATGTATCATGTATAAGATTATTCCTAAGCATTAAGCTTTTTAAGCATTATTTTATTTTAAGTAAATAATAATAATAACCAAATAATTTTAAAATACAATCATTTAGTCATTTTGTTTATTTTCAAAAAATTACTTGGAATGATTATATTTATTTAGATGATTAAATATTGCACTCATTATAGTGTTCTTTTGTTTATACAAAGTGAATAAAGAGAAAGAGTTCAGAAATAATTCAAAATATTAAAATTTAAACAATTTAATAAAACGGAAACGACAAATGTTGATGAAAAGAGTTGTTTCTGAGACTAGAGAACATGGCAATGACTGTTGTTTATATAAAGTGAATAAAGAGACAGATTAAGAGTGAATAAAAGAGTAAAAGTTATATTTTTATACTTGTAATGTAATTCTCTTCTCTATTTTCTATAACTTCTAACAATTTAGAACGTAAGTTAAACATTTAAAATCATTTAGTCATTTTGTTTATTATCAAAAATCAAAAATTTACGTTGAATGGTTACATCGCACTCATTATAGTGTTCTTGTGTTTATACAAAGTGAATAAAGAGAAAGAGATTAGAAATAATTCAAAATATTTAAATTGAAACAATTGAATAAAATGTCAACGACAAATTGTCATGAAAAGAGTTGTTTCTGAGACTAGAGAACATGGCAATGACTGGAGAATATTTGGGTACTTCATTTCGCCCTTTTTTTTGTTTTGATAAGGGATCTTGCTCCATGGCATCCGAAATTTCGAAAACGACGTTTGTGTTGTTTACACTTAGTGCTGGTCAGTTCTCTAATTTGGCGTCTGTTCTCCCCCGATTTAAAATCCTCTATATGCCCAGATGCCTTCAGAAATCATTGTAAATGGATCCAGACCATACATTGATTTATAAATTAAGTCTGCAATTATTTAGTAATCTAATTTTTACTAAGAATATTGCTTTTTAGTACGAAATTGCTTATTGTAAATTACATGAGAAATGTTGGCCGGGTAGCCGAGTGGTAGGGTGTTTGGCTGAGGGTTGGAGAAGAACGGATTCCATCAATGACCTCGGCCTCTTTGTTAATGCGATAATTAGCGTTATGCTAATGACTCTTTGTTAATTATTAATGAACTATATGTGAACGAAATCCTTAATGATTTTAACAGCATCTGTCGGCACATACAATATACTATGGAGAAGGAAAATAAGGGCATTATTCCCTTTCTTGATATACGAATTGAAAAACATCATAAAGGCTTTCATACTTCTGTTTTCAGGAAGGACACTGACGCTTTGATCACCGTGAACTTTGAGAGTGCGGTTCCCGTCAGTTATAAACGGAATGCCATCTACATGGCTTGTAAAAGGGCTAGCGATATATGTTCCAATAGTACGTTATTCCAACAAGAAATAGATATTATAAGGCATATATGTATTAATAATGGTTTTCCTTATAACATCGTCAATGGGTTTATTAAGAAATCCTTCCAAACAATTAAATATAAAGAAATGGCTAATAGACGTTTCCGTTCGACACCCAATGATAAGGATTTCAGGCAACATAATAGTAATAATGGAAGCAACCATAATCGAAAAGAAAATAAAAGAAAAAATGTTAAAAGATACGCAATACTTTCATATGACGAAAAAATGCACAGCAAATTAAAACCTATCCTAAATAAACATGAAATAGGTTTAGCTTATAAACCCAATAATAGTATCATAACGTATCTCAATCGGAAAAAGGTACCTAATCATAACAGAGACCAAAAAAATTTGGAAAAACTTAACACCATTTATGGGATAAAATGTAAATCCGTGCAAAATGAAAACCAATGCATTTATATTGGGCAAACAAAAAGGGCCTTAGAGAAACGCCTAAATGAGCATGTAGGGGCCGTCAATAATCGTAATATGGCCTACCATACAGCCCAGCATTGTTTAAAGAAGTCCCATGAATTGGACACGGCGCACCCGATTGTCTTTGGACAATTTAAGGATGAATATCTACGCCGTTTTTATGAATCGGCCATGATAAAACTTCAAGGTAGTTATAATCAGGACTTGTCTACCCGTAACATTTTGGAATATGGCATTTAACTGCGCACGCACAATACAATTTAAACAAAAAAAAAAAAAAAGACAAGCAAACGACGCACCACTTTGGTTTATTCATTTTTTTCCTCAACAGAGGGCAGTCCATCATTCACTCACTTAATCCTCACCACAGTCCATTCACACGACGACTTCCAGAGGGAAGGAACGGTTTTTAAAGGGGGTTAAGAACTTGAAAAAGGATCTAGAAGTAAGAGGATCCGAATACGTACGTTGTTTTATCATTAGGTTTTAACATTTTAATCATTGTAATTTTGTGCTTGATCATTGGATTTGTAAATAAAATAGTTTTACTGTTTGGAGTGCACGTTCAAATCTCTACATACGAATACATCTAAGAGGAAATATGAGTGCAAAATGAATAATTTAATATGTACTTATTAAAATTTCACATATTTATTTCTTTGTTTTCCGAAATTATATTATTATAAATATATTACTAATACACCCTTTCAAAATCCCTATTTATCCATAAAATGTTTTTCCATTTTTTATTGCAATTACAAACAAATTAGAGGGTAAGTAAATAATATATTAAAAAATCCTAATTTTTCTTCTTTTTTAATTTAGTAGATAACGAATATAAATCTAGCAATGTTTCCAGTTACTGTTCTGCATTTCTGATATTTTGCTAAGGGGTTAGCTACAATTTGTAGCTAATAAACAATGATTTCATTGAAATAATAGACATATAGAGAATTTGTTCAATCATAAGAAATCTATAATAAAAACCTCACTATCGGGTCTTGTAAACCTTAGCAGTAGTGGTGTCGTCAGCTTTTTAAATAAGAATAATAATGTTAATAATTAAAATAAAATCATTTAGTCATTAAGCAAAAGGAAGGGTTAACGTGCTGACAAATTCACTGAAAAATGTCTGTTAAGCCCAGCACAGAATAAACAAAAACAATTGTCTTTTCCGATTCATTTTTACGGGGTGGATTAGGGAACAGCTGTTTCACTCTTCAACGAGATCATCAGCCCTAACCCGCCACCCTCGATGAAATGAATCAGAAAGGCGTTGACTATGGTGAAGTCAACAGCCAGCCTGGCTATGGCCTCCCAAAGGCGAAAAGGCAATAAACAAAATTCCAAAAAGCCGAGAGGCAGTATTGGAAATATTCCCTACAACTAGTAGGCGAATAGTAATAAATAACAAAAACACAAAAAGGAGAAACAAAAAGCAGGTCTTTTTTTATTCAAAGGGAGGGTTTACCTTGTTGCCAAATTCACTGAAAAATGTCTGTTACGTCCAGCACAGAATAAACAAAAACAATTGCCTTTTCCGATTCATTTGTTTTTGTTTATTCTGTGCTGGGCGTAACAGACATTTTTCAGTGAATTTGTCAGCACGTTAAACCTTCCTTTTGCTTAAATGTAGCCGTGTTTTTTGTTTCTCCTTTTTGTGTTTTTGTTATTTATTGCTATTCGCCTGCTAGTTGTAGGGAATATTTCCAATACTGCCTCTCGGCTTTTTGGAATTTTGTTTGCCTTTTCGCCTTTGGGAGGCCATAGCCAGGCAGGCTGTTGACTTCACCATAGGCAACTCCTTTCTGATTCATTTCATCGAGGGTGGCGGGTTAGGGCTGATGATCTTATTGAAGAGTGAAAGAGCTGTTCCCTAATCCACTCCGTAAAAATGAATCGGAAAAGGCAATTGTTTTCGTTTATTCTATGCTGGGCTTAACAGACATTTTTCATTTCATTTTCATTTAGTCATTATTTTAAGTAAATAATTACTTGTTGTGACCCGTGAAATATTCACGGTAGTAAAACAAATTCCACATTTTTGAAAAAAACAAGATTGAAAAAGATGTTCTAAGCTCATTTTTTAAAAGCCATGACTTCCGCAACAGGCCACATTATAATTTGAATGACTAAGCCAAATTTTGTTAAAATAAAGAAAATAAAAAATTGATTTACCAGTTTCAACAATAACAATAACGAATGTCCAACAGCCAATACCAATAATCCTGTCTGGACAACAATGACTGCACTTGCTTCGTCGTTGTCCCCTATTTGTTGAGCAGTGAGCGAGAGGCTACACAGCCGAAATTTTGTAAAAACCGAGGTTTTACAAACAATATTTTGACGCATGAACTTCATGCATTTCAGTGTAAACTTCATTTATATGGGAAAGAAAACTTCAATACGCTTATAATAATTGTGTAATCGCGATTCGTTGTGGTGAAGTGGAGAAAATAGTAGATACCATCTTTAAACTTCGACGTGACGTCGTGCCTGACGTGTTCCAACGCTGCAATGTGATTGGTTATTTCAAATTACAAACTTACAAATTTACAAGTTTACAAATAAGATCCCAACAACTTTCGTCTATTAATAGAATGATTTTATTATGCTAAGAATTTATGATTTTAAGTAAAATTTATTATGCATTAAGCATTTTTAAGCATTATTTTATTTTAAGTAAATAATAATAATGAACAAATAATTTTAAAATAAAATCATTCAGTCATTTTGCTTATTTTCAAAAATTTACGTGGAATGATCATATTTATTTAGAGGATTAAATATTGCACTCATTATAGTATTCATTTGTTTAAACAAAGTGAATAAAGAGAAAGACATCAGAAAAAATTCAAAATATTTAAATTTAAACAATTTAATAAAACGGAAACGTAGCCTCACCCTGACGTTGTCAGGTAGGGCTAGCCCGTAGTCCGCAGTTGGCCAAAGTCGATGAATGGAAGGAAAACGCAACGACAAATGTCGATGAAAAGAGTTGTTTCTGAGACTAGAGAACGTGGCAATGACTGGAGAATATTGGGGACAGGTTTTCGCCCTTTTTTTTTCTTGTGATAAGGGAACTTGCTCCACCCCATCCGAAATTTTGAAAACGACGTTTGTTTGTTTTGTTTTTTCACTTAGTGCTGATCAGTTATCTAACTTGGCCTCTGCTCCTGCCCAGTTTTAAAATCTTCTTTATGCCCAGATGACAACAGAAAGCATTATAAAAGGATGCAGACCATATATTGATATATAAATTAAGCTGCAATTATTTAGTAATCTAATTTTTACTAAATATATTGAATTTTAGTAAGAAATTGCTTATTATAAATTACATGAGAAATTTGGGCCGGGTAGCTTAGTGGTAAGGTGCTTGGCTGCGGGTTGGAGAAGAACGGATTCCATCAATGACCTCGGCCTCGGTGGAAAATTTTCCACTCCATTCTATTTCAAACGGATCCTAAGGTCTACCCTGCCCTCCGTAGTAAAGTATCCGATTTACAGGCGGGCGAGCGCGGGTTTGACCATTCGATCTAATCTCAGTCATTGGTTCAAAGAAACTTGGAGCCTTACCTTCAGAGCCGTGTGGTCTGTGAACCTTTGGGACAAATCCAACTTAACTTCATATGAGAAATGGAATGTATTTCATTCAGCAGATTGAAATTTAATGAAAATATTAAAAAAATACATATGAAATGCGAATGCAATGTTTCATTGTATTTTTGTAAACTAGTTTGGTAGAATTGAAAGCTACTGCAATATGGAACTTAGTTGAAAAATACACTCATTCCATTACTGTATTCGCCATTGTAGATTCAAACCAGACAAATAAATGATTAAATGTAATGGTTACCTCTAAAATATGTTAGGCGACCACAAGTCTATATTCCCCTTCCTTTCCTTAAAGGAGAAAACGTTTGAAATGTCCCATATTTCTTCAGACAAAAAATAATGGAAATCAGTTCAATTCAGCAATGAGTCTAGATTTGCTTTGCAGAGCTTTGGAGGAGTGCTGTGATCTGAATAAAACAAGGGATAGTTTCTCATAACTAATAACTTACTGCAAAAGTAGTTTTATTGTTTGGAATGAACGTTCAAATCTCTACATACGAGTAAATCTAAGAGGAAATATGAGTGCAAAATGAATAATTTAATATACTTATTAAAATTGCAAATTCCTTTGTTTTCCATTATCTTTCCACTGCTGTCAATTACTACATTTCGAAACTATATTATTATAAATATATTAGTAATTTCAAAATCCCTATTTATCCATAAAATTTTTTTCATTTTTTATAACAATTACAAACAAATTAGAATGTAAGTAAATAATGTATTAAAACTCCTACTTTTTTTTCTTTTTTAATCCAATAGATAACGAATATAAATGTAGCATTGTTTCCAGTTACTGTTTTGAATTTCTGATATTTTGCTAAGGGTTAACTACAATTTGTAGCTAATAAACAATGATTTCATTCAAATAATGAACATATAGAGAATTTGTTCAATCATAAGCATTGTAAACGTCACTATTGGGTCTTCTAACCCTTAGCAGCAGTGGCGTCGTTTGCATTTGAAATAAGAATAATAATGTTAATAATTCAGTCATTTTGCTTATTTTCAAAAATTTACTTGGAATGATTATTTTTAGTTACATATTGCACTCATTCTAGTATTATTTTATTTATACAAAGTGAATAAAGAAAGAGATCAGAAATAATTGAAAATATTAAAATTTAAATAATTTAATAAAACGGAAACGACAAATGTCGATGAAAAGAGTTGTTTCTGAGACTCGAGAACATGGCAATGGCTGGAAAATATTGGGTACCGGTATTCGCCCTTTTTTTTGTGATAAGGGATCTTGCTCCACCCCATTAGAAATTTTGAAAACAACGTTTGTTTTTTTTTTTAGTGCTGATCAGTTCTGTAACTTGGCCTATGCCCCCCCCCCCCACCCCACCATTTTAAAATCCTCTAAACCAGATCATCCCCAGATCACAACAGAAATCATTATAAAAGGATGCAGATCACATAATATATAAATTATTCATGCAATTATTTAGTAATCTATTTTTTACTAAGAATATGGAATTTTATTACGAAATTGCGTTTTGTAAATTACATGAGAAATGTTGTCTGGTAGCCGAGTTGTAAGGTGCTTGGCTGCGTGTTGGAGGATAACGGATTCCATCAATGACCTCGGCCTCGGTGGGAAGTTTTTCCCTCCATTCTATTTCAAACGGATCCTAAGGTCTACCCTGCCCTCTGTAGTATGGGTATCCGATTTATAGGCGGGCGAGCGCGGGCTTGACCACCCGATCTAATCTCAGTCCCGTTGGTTCAAAGAAACTTGGAGCCTTATCTGTAGCACCTTGTGGTCTGTGAGCCTTTAGAACAAATCTAACTTATCCGAATATGAAAAATATAATATATTTCATTCAACAGACTAAAATTAAATGAAAATATTAAAAAAAAAACCACATATGAATGCAATGTTTCATTATATTTTTTTAAACTCTTTTGATAGAATTGAAAGCTACTGCAATATGTAGCTTAGTTTAAAAATACACTAATTCATTACTGTATTCGCCTTTGTAGATTCCAACCAGACAAAAAAAAGATTAAATGTAATGGTTTCCTCTAGAAAATACAGATCTACCATCCTAGCTTAGAGTTTGCTTACAATGCAGCACGAAGATTTCAAAAAAGTTATTAAAAAGTACAAATTATATTAGACGACCACAAGTCTACGTTCCCCTTCATTTTCTCGTGAGAAAACGTTTGAAATGTCTCATATTTCTTCAGACAAAAAATAATGGATATCAGTACAATTCAGCAATGAGTCTAGATTTGCTTTGCAGAGCTTTTGCAGGAGTGCTGTGATCTGAATATAACAAGGGATAGTTTCATACATAATTACCGTTAAAGAGAAACTTACTGCAAAAGTAGTTTTACTGTTTGGAATGAATGTTCAAATCTCCTACATCTAAGAGGAAATATGAGTGCAAAATTGTGGTTGGTTATTTTTTCTTTATTATTTAACTTTTATTTATTCCTTCCTAAAGAATAAATGTGGGTCCCTCAACAAAAACCCTGAGTATTAATCTAGAGCAAAAGGTTGAATGTAAATAGATATTAAAAGAAAATCAGATAACTTTTAAAACATATGTAATAAGCATTCAATATTATGGGTACAATTCATCTTCTTCTAATGCTGTTCTTTATCTTCTGATATACTACTGTAAATTATTAAGAGTTCGTCTCTAATAATTATATCTATCAGTCCTTTCAATAGTAAACCATCACATTGAAATTAATCTTGAATATGCTTTATTTACTTTAACATTAAATGTCTTTCTCGATATCTTGATTGGAGAATACTTGTCTCTTAATTTTAATGTAGTGTCTCTTAATCGCGAGTTAATGCCTTTAACTCTAATCTTGTTAAAATTGGGCCTTCCTGCACGTTACTTCTCGTCTTGAGATTCGGCTGAAATAAATTAATCTAGAAAAAAGATAACTTACAGTTTTCTCCTAGATAATCCTTTAGATAATTCCAGATACTTTAATCATCAAGAAAATGTTTGAAGAAAGTCTTGAAAACAATAACTTCTGAATCGCTAATTTTCCTATATGAATTTCGTTGCTAAGCTACGAAGATATCCCTGAAAAACATAGATGGTAAATTAGTAATGATTCCTTGTTTTCGAATGCCTTTATGTATTGAAATTCAAAAGGTAATAAATATTCAGCAAAATATCCTTATATTCCTTGCGTGAATATTTGGTAATCGTATAATCTTTTGTAATTTCCACAATCTTCAATAACGTGTAAGCCTTTCCTGACATTTAACATTCTGTTCATCTACATGGCTGAACAACAGCGATGTTCAACTCAACACATCAAATCGATCACTATGCCAACGGAAATAGCATTGTTAACTCAACAACGCATTACGTGAAACGCGATAGCTTTTCTGTTCCATTGGATTTGATTGTTTCTGCACAATCATCTTTTGGCATCTCGGTTGTTCCCGATAATAATTGTCAAAAGTTCATTTATTGAACAACAAAAATGAATAATTTAATGTACTTATGAAAATTTCACATACCGTATCTCCTTTGTTTTCCATTATCTTTCCACTACTGTCAATTACTACATTTCAAAATAATATTATTCTAAATATATTAGTAATATACCCTTTCAAAATTCCTATTTTTCCATAAAATCTTTTTTATTTTTTTTTTTGCAATTACAAACAAATTAGAAGGTAAGTAAATAATGTATAAAAAAATCTCTAATTTTTCTTCTTTTTTAATCCAATAGATAACGAATATAAATGTAGCATTGTTTCCAGTTACTGTTCTGCATTTCTGATATTTTGCTAAGGGGTTAAGTACGATTTGTAGCTAATAAACAATGATTTCATTCATAAAAAGGACATATAGAGAGTTTGTTCAATCATAAGCAATCTAAATTAAAAACCTCACTGTTGGGTCCTGTAACCCTTAGCAGCAGTGCTTTCGTCAGCTTTTTAAATAAGAATAATAATGTTAATAAATTTCTCAAATTTACATTTGAAGAAAAATGTAATAATTTGAAGAAAAATGTAAATGTATAGGGTGTCCCTGGAGGAATGGTCAATATTTTTGAAGCTGATAGTTATTTTAAGCAAAAAATGTCATATAAACGAGTGTCATAATGTGAATGGCCTACAAGATAGAGCTTATCAAATGGATCGTTTAAAAATGAATGATAACAATGAGATACTACGTACTATTTCTAATATTTACTCGTCAAGTTGCACATTTCTTACAGTTTATAATAATAGTTTCAAAAATTCCACCTCGAATATCATGCGTTTCTAAACTCTTGTGAGAATATGATGTGATGCTTGTTCGAGTTCATCGTGACATTTCTATATGAGAAAATATCAACAATTACGCGAGTGAGCAATTCGTCTCATGTATTCACTCTTACGTCTGTACACTTCACTATTCATCCAACCCCATAAACAGAAATCCATGGGGTTATGTCTAGGTTTCTTGGCACCGTTCGGTGGAACAGAAGGAAAAGAACGGCCAGCAGGCAAAGTGACAATTACGTGCCAACTTTTAATTATCTCGGAAACTATTCGGAATAGGACACTTGTTCATATGACATTTTGTGCTGAAAATAACTGATATTACAACTTCTCCTATTGAGACACCCTGTATATAAATGAGAGGCTCACAATCATTGAATTGAAAGCTACTGCAATATGTAGCTTAGTTAAAAAATACACTAATTCCATTACTGTAACCTAAAAACATGTAAATTCACTGCCATAGTGAATCAAGTGATTAATAAGTTTTCTCCCATAGACATTTGTTTTTACAATATTACTTGACTAGAATTAATTACACCTCAAAAACTTCAAATGTTGATTTCTTCAATTTTGTGTAGATGGAAGTGGTCCACTGTGTTTGTTAGCCCCTCAATATAAAAGAAAAGATTGTTGTTTTTTTTCTGGCCACTATTGATTATGCAAATATGGGGCCTATTTTAAAATTCCTAAGCAACAATTACGATGTAGCCATTACTATGTTCACCATAGTAGATTTAAAATCCACGTAGACTATTCGTAAAATCAGCTTCTCTAATTCTAACATGCCTTCCATCTTCTGATTTTATTACATATAATAGTTGCATTGTATGATAAAATATTTTTTAACTTCTTACACAAAGTTTGTATAAATATTTAGCTATATTTATAGTATTATATCGATTATGGTGAAACACTAACTACATAAGGAGTACCTGCTTATTAATTTCAATTAGATGTTGCAATAATCGTCACTAGTAAACGAAATGAACCAGAACATGACACAGAAGTATTATTAGACTTACAGAATAAAAGCAGGATGTTCGTGAGGATATTGAACTATCCTGATCTTTACATATTCAAAGTTCTTTTTTAAAGTGGTTCATATTTAATTTTTTTCCCCTACTTAAAGCTTTATCTATTTGTTGCTAAACATTTAATTTTTGTAATTTTATAACTGTTAATGGATTTTTGTTATTTTAATTTTGTAAATTGTTGTGAATTTAAATGTTTCAGTAGTAATTTATATTATATTTTATTTTCGTTATTATGTTTAATTTTTCGTGAATTAAAATGTGCAAGACATTTTATTTTTTCACTGCGGAGAGTAACAATCTGATAAGCTGAAATGTAATGTTCGATGGGACGCGGGCAACAATGCGTAGGTGGAGATGAAGAGGAGAATATTAATTGATTCCAAATTTGACAGTCGATCGGAAAGGTCATAAAAGAAGACTTCAGACCTATAGAATTTTGGTCTGATGACCGACTTGTTTTTTTTACCCCGAATGATGAAAAATCGAATGATTAAAAACGATATCCTAATTTCAACATATTCTTTTGTTCTTTTTATTCGATTCGTACTTTAGCTGTAATTGTGTGTAGTTTTAAAAATATAGTTATAAGTTGATACTTGTAATGTAATTCTCTTCTCTATTTTCTATAACTTCTAACAATTTAGGGCGTAAGTTAAACATTTAAAATCATTTAGTCGTTTTGTTTATTATCAAAAATTTACATGGAATGATTACATTTATTTAGAGGATTAAATACTGCACTCATTATAGTGTTCTTTTGTTTAAACAAAGTGAATAAAGACAGAGATCAGAAATAATTCAAAATATTAAAATTTAAACAATTTAATAAAATGAAAATAACAAATGTCGATGAAAAGAGTTGTTGTGAGACTAGAGAACATGGCAATGACTGGAAAAAATTAGGTTACCTCATTTCGCCCTTTTTTATGTTTTGATAAGGAATCTTGCTGCATGGCATCCGAAATTTTGAAAACGACGTTAGTGTTGTTTACACTTAGTGCTGGTCAGTTCACTAATTTGGCGTCTGTTCTCCCCCGATTTAAAATCCTCTATATGCCCAGATACCTTCAGAAATCATTGTAAAAGGATGCAGGGCACATATTGATTTATATATTAAGCATGCAATTACAGTCGGACCTCTATTTAACGAAGTCGCTAAATCCCCCCAAAAAGTTCATTATATGGAAAATTCGTTAAATAGAGATTCACCTTTTAAAATTACTTTAAACTACATAAAACAGATTTAAAATACATAAACAATAAATATTTTTTAAAAAGTACTAATTTTAATGATATAAAGCATACATTACCACTTGTGTACTTAAAATTTACAAATAAAAACCATTGTTATCTATTAATTTTGCCTGAGGTTTTTTTTTGTTTGTTTTTTTGAAAAAGTGTTTTCGCTCATAGTATGGTCTCGCATCTTTGCAATGCACCAAAAACCCCTTCAGTATTTTCTTCAAATTGTAATCCGCATTGGATTCTTTCAAATGATTTTAGCATTTCATCATACGAAGGTTTTTTCCATGATCATTTTCCATTTTCATCATATTCATCTTCATCGCAATTCATAGCTGTATTGTTTTTATTTTTCACACTGATCAAAATATCCGATTCAGTTAATGTTACCGAGGTCTCAACTTCAAAATCAAGTGAAAGATAATCATCAATCAGCACATCATCGTTAATTTCTTCTTTTTCCCTCAGCTGTATCCACATTCCTTTCATTTCCTCTAAGGGAATATTAATCATAAAAACATTTGATGGAGAAAAAAAATAGATACCACGAAAAAGTTCGTTAAATAGAAAATGCACTTCGCTATTTGGAGGTTATTTTACGAAGAAATTAGCAAAATGTTCTTGGTTCCAAAGAAAAGTTCGCAAAATAGAGAAATTCGCAAAATAGAGGTTCGTTAAATAGAGGTCCGACTGTATTTAGTAATCTAATTTTTACTAAGAATATTGAATTTTAGTACGAAATTGCTTATTGTAAATTACATGAGAAATTTGGGCCGGGTAGCCCAGTGGTAAGGTGCTTGGCTGCGGGTTGGAGGAAAACGAATTCCATCAATACCTCGGCCACTGCGGGAAATTTTCCAGTCCATTCTATTTCAAACGGGTCCTAAGGTCTACCCTGCCCTCTGTAGTATGGGTATCCGATAGTAAATCTCTACATACGAGTACATCTAAGAGGAAATATTAGTGCAAAACGAATAATTTATTATACATATTAAAATTTTCCATATCTCCTTTGTTTTCCGTTGTCTTTCCACTGCTGTCAATTACTACATTTTGAAATAATATTATTATCAATATATTAGTAATATACCCTTTCAAAATCTCTGTTTACCCATAAAATCTTTTTTTCATTATTTATTGCAAATACAAACAAATCAGAATGGAAGTCAATAAAGTATAAAAAAAATCTAATTTTTCTTCTTTTTTAATCCAGTAGAAAATGAATAGAAATAAAATATTGTTTATAGATACTTTTTTTGCATTTGTGATATTTTACTAAGCTGTAGCTAACAAACAATGATTTCATTCAGTAAAAAACATATTGAGAATTTGTACAATCAGAAGCAATCTAAATTAAAAACCTTACTATTGGGTCTTGTAACCCTTATCAGCATTGCTATCGTCACACAGATCTTTCATGCTGTGGATAATAGTGTTCAGGATCTTAATAAATAGCAAATTGCCACTGTTATTTTAAAGCTCGTATCAGCCTCTTTAGGATATAGAATGGGATTTGACGGCAGTCACAGATTTGCTGAGAACGTTTTAGATATATTTTATTATTCTTTTGTTCTTTATATTCCATTCGTAGTTTAGCTGTTATTATGAAAAGTTTTAAAAATATAGTTATAATTTGATACTTGGTAATGTTATTCTCTTTTCTATTTATTTAACGGCAAACAATTTAGTGTGTAAGTTAAACATTTAAAATCATTTAGCCATTTTGCTTAATATATAACCTGAGTTGGAAATATTTATTGTTAACATAATAAAAATACAAGAAAAATAGTTGGGTATTACATTTATTGTTATTAACTTTCTTTAAAAACTTTCTTGAAGATGATTAAATTATTCTTGACCTTGTAGTTTCCACAATTTTATATTCTTTTGTTCTTTTATTCATTTCATAGTTTGCTTGTTATTGTGTGCAGTTTTTTAAAACAAGTTACAAATTTTGCAGTTGATACTTGGTAATGTAATTCTCTTTTCAATCTTTTCTAACGGCTAACAATTTAGGGCGTAAGTTAAACATTTAAAATCATTTAGTCATTTTGCTTGTTTTTCTAAATTCATATAGAAAGTTTGAATTTATTTCGATGATTAATTATTGCACTCATAGTATCCTCTTCTTTATACAAAGTAAATAAAGAATATAAATTTAGAGAGATAAATTTAATTTCCCAATTAATCCATTGGAAAACCTTTCATTTGTTTGAACGTTAGTGGAACTGATAACGCAAATTTCTTATTTTAAACACCAAGAAAAAATGTTCAAACAAATAAAAGGTTTTCCAATGGGTTCACCGTTATCAGGCACATTATGCAACATCTACATGAACTATTTTGAATATAAATTTCGTAATGAATGTAAATATAATCTAAAATATTTTCGTTATGCTGATGATATTTTAATAATTTGGTTTGGTACTGATCGACAATTTGAAATTTTCTTCAAAAATATAAACAAAAGAAATAAAGACATAAAGTTCAAAATGGAGAAGGAAGTGAATAAGAAACTAAATTTCCTTGACCTGTGTTTAATAAATAAGGATAATAAAATAGTTTTAAAATATTACAGAAAAGAATTCAAGAGTGACCAATTATTAAACTTTGCATCAGGACATAGTTTTCATATAAAACGGAACATCATTGAAAACTATTTAAGAAGGATTGATAGATCATCAAGCAGTGAAGAAGATTACAAAATTGATAAAATGAAATTGATAAAATGAAAACAATTCTAATGAAAAATGGATATACTGGAACTTTTATCGATAATAGTATCCAAAAGTTCAACACATTCAAAATAAAGGAATTGGATATGGATAAGGAAAGGAAAAAAGTGTTTATCCCCTACCTAAATAAAAATAGTATTGGACTGCAGAGGATTTGTAAGAACTTCAACATTGATGTAGGTTTCTATTACAGTAATAAAATAAAAAATATTATTTGTAATAAAATAAATACAAGTGACAAAAAAAGGGGAAATGGGGGCTTTTTACAAAATAGAATGCATGATTTGTGATGCGTTCTATCTTGGAGAAACCAAAAGAACAATAAAAGAACGGGCATTGGAACATAATTCATACATAGAAAACAAATTAGAGGAGAAATCTGAATTGGCTGAACACTGTATGAATAAAAATCATTGTGTAAAAAATGAAATCAAAATTTTATGTATTGAAAAAGATTGTAAAACGAGAAAAACCATGGAAAGTCTACTAATTAGAAATACCAAAAAGATGAATATAAATAGAAATGAAGGTGTTAATGTGACCAAATTTATTGTGGAAATGGCCAAAGAGTTTAATAATATATGTATTTCAAATTGTAAAAATAAGGTGAAAATTAAAGAATTAGGAGAATAACTTGAAAAGGCTGGCTCTCGCCTGCGAAACGGTCGTAGTAATTGTATATACTAATGTGTGTAAAAAATTTTTAAAAGATTAATCAGGTGTACGGCTCTACTAATGTTTCTAATGATATTCAGTACACATAAAACACCAGTTCCACTGTTCCATTACATTGCTATATTGCATTTAATTACATTCTTTGTATTAATCATTAGCTGTACAAGAAATCTTAAAAAATATACAAAAAGATTAAAAATAAACACGCAATTCTTAAGCAATTTCTTAACGATTTTTTATATAATTTTTTTTTTTAATAGGAGAACATATTCGCGAATTCTTAAATTTAGTACATTTTGCTACAGTTTTCAAAATTTTGCAGTGAGTATTTCCATAAAAAAATTTGAAGGATTTCAAATAAGATCACTAATATCAGAAATTGTGACATAACAATAGAACAACTTGAAGCTTTTTAAATAGGAATAATAATGCTAATAAATTTCTCAAATTTAAAAAATTTGAAGAAAAAAATATACATGTGTGTAAAAGAAATTGTAATTTTTTTTTCTGGCCACTACTATACTGAAACCATAAGACACAGAGATAGAAATAAGCTATAAAATGTTAAATTCTTGGTGGATATTCAAAGTAATATGAAAATGTGTTGCTTAGTTTACAATTTCTAACCAAGAATTACGATATACTATGTTCACCATTGGAGATTCAAAATCAACCTAGTCCATACGGAAAATCAGTTTCTCTAGTTCTGCTTCTAACATGCCTTCCATCTTCTGATTTTATTACATTTAATTGTTGCATTATATGATTAAAATATTTTATAACGTCTTAAACAGTGTTTGTATAAATTTTTAGCTATATTTTATAGTAATATATCGGTTATGGCGAAACACTAACTACATACGGAGAACCTGCTTATTATTCTCATTTAGATGTTGCAATAATCATTACTAGAAAACGAAATAAACAAGAATAAGATTTAGAAGTATTGTTAGTTTTACAGAATCAAAGAAGGAATGTTCGTCAGGATATTGAATTGTCCTGATCTTTACATATTCAATTTCTAATTTCAAGTGGTTCATATTTAAATTTTTGCTCCTACTGTTCGGTTTTGTTTAGGAGTGCTTTCAACGCTTTTGCGCATGCGTCAGGTCTCTTTCGATTTCATGAAAATAGGGTTGAGGAGAAATAAAGAGAGGATATTTACTTTTTATCAGTGTTAGTTTACTAGTAGTTAAAGTTTTATCTATTTGTTATTATGCATTTGTTTTTTGTAATTATATAACTGTTATTCCAGTTTTGTTATGTTAATTTTGTAAATTATTGTGATTTAAAATGTTTCAGTAATAATTTATATTATATATCGGTCAGAACGGTTAGAACAGAAGACTTTAGACCTAAGAATTTTGGTCTGATGACCGGCTTTTTATTTTTTCCCCAAATGATGAAAAATCGATGATTAAAATATGAATGATATATTGGTTCCTACAAGTATATATTCTATATTATACTGTATATGCCTACTACATTGGCACTTGAAAGATATGTAAAATTAGTTACCTAAATAATACATGAGACGTTTCGGAACTTCATTTCAGGTTCCTTCTTCTAGTCTGGGTCCCCCTTATCTTTGAAGTTTGTCTTTTTGATGGAACATATCGGCTGTGTGTAATTTCCCGTAACGGTTGTAAATAGTCTTTGTTGTGATGTGTTTGCTGAGATGTGTTTGTTGGCAAATCTTGATTGTGAATAGTCACGGTTGGAAATAGTCATGGTTGGATATATTACTTTGTTGTGATGTGTGTTGATTGTGATGCGTGGCAGGAATCAGTCTTTTGTTGTAATGTGTTTGTTGGTAAATCTTGGTTGTGAATGGTTACAGTTGGAAGTAGTCATGGCTGAATATAGCTCTTTGTTGTTGATTTCTTGTAGTAATGGCTGGAAACAGTTTTATATTGTGATGTGTTTGTTGAGTGGATGGTGTATGAGTTCATTATAGGCCGTATTCAAGTACATTTTTAGTTGACAAATCTTGATTGTAGCTTTTTAGTAGACGAAAAATCCCCGATTCATAAAATTCTCTTAAATATCTAATTTTTCTTTGTCCAAATATTTCAATATTTTGAATAAAACCAACCTTGACTAGTGCAGGTGTAGGAATAGCCTGCAAACCAAGCAACACGATTGGCACATTTTTAAACAAGGACAGGAAAACGAAAGACCAGAAATCCATCTTAAAAATGAAAGGAACTATTTATGATAGTAGATGTCAATCAGTACCACCAAATCTGTCCAAATGTCTCTACATAGGAAATTCAAAAAGGGAATTGGGCGTCCGCAAAAATGAACAAGTAAACTCTGTAAAACACAGAAATAAAGCATAAGGCACCGCCTCTCATTGCATAACAACAGGCCATTCCCTTGACACTCAAAATATTAAAATATTTGGACAAAGAAAAATTAGATATTTAAGAGAATTTTATGAATCGGGGATGATTCGTCTACTAAAAAGCTACAATAAAGATTTGCAACTAAAAATGTACTTGAATACGGCCTGTAATGAACTCATACACATCCACTCAACAAACACATCACAACATAAGACTGTTTCCAGCCATTACTACAAGAAATCAACAACAAAGAGCTATATTCAGCCATGACTACTTCCAACTGTGACCATTCACAACCAAGATTTACCAACAAACACATTACAACAAAAGACTGATTCCTGCCACGCATCACAATCAACACACATCACAACAAAGTAATATATCCAACCATGACTATTCCCAACCGTGACCATTCACAATCAAGATTTGCCAACAAACACATCTCAGCAAACACATCACAACAAAGACTATTTCCAACCGTTACAGGAAATTACACACAGCCGACATGTTCCATCAAAAAGACAAACTTCAAAGATAGGGGGGACCCAGACTAGAAGAAGGAACCTGAAATGAAGTTCCGAAACGTCTCGTGTATTATTTAGGTAACTAATTTTACATACCTTTCAAGTGCCAATGTAGTAGGCATATATAATATTTAATAAAATGGCACGTTAAATAATCTTGTATGTAAGTATATATTCTTTTGTACTTTTTATTCCATTCGTAGCTTAATTTTTATTGTGATGAGTTTTAAAAATATACGGTAGTTATAAGTTGATACTTGGTAATGTAATTCTCTTTTCTATCTTTTGTAACGACTACCAATTTAGAGAGTAAGTTAGACATTTAAAATGGTTTAATCATTTTGCTTGTTTTCAATAATTTACATGGAATGGTTACATTTATTTAGATGATTTAATATTGCTCTCATTATAATGTCGTCCTGTTTATATAAAGTAAATAAAGAGAGAGATCAGAAATATTTAAAAATATAAAAATTTAAGCGATTTAATAAAATTGAAACAATAAAATGTCGATGACCTTCTGTAGTATGGCTACCGGATTTGCAGAGATCGAGCTCTGGCTTGACCATTCGATCTCATCTCAGTCCCGTTGGTCAAATGTGATTGGAGTCTTACCTTCAGCTCCCCGTGGACTGTGAGCCTTTGGAACAAATCTAATCTACCTAATAAAAGAAATGTTAATGTATTTCATTCAACAGATTGAAATTTAATGAAAATATTAAAAAAACAATTAGTACAATGCGAGTCCAATGTATCAATATATTTTTCTTAAACTCTTTTGATACAATTGAAAGCTACTGCAATATTTGCTTAGTTTAAAAATACACTAATTCCATTATTGTATATGCTATTATAGATTCAAACAAACCAATTAATGATTAAATGTAATGGTTTCCTTTAGAATATACCGATCTACCATCATACGTTCGCTTGGCTGCGGGTTGGAGGTGGCAGTTTCGCTTCCCGGCCTCGGCAAAGGGCGGGAAATTTTCCACGCTTCTTTCTTCTCCAAACAGGTCCTAGGGTTTAGCCAGCCGTCTGTAGAATGGGTACCGGGTTTCTTTCCCAGTAAGTTAAGGCGGGCGGGCGTCGGGCTGACCTCCCGACCTCAATCTAGTCCCGTTGGTATCGAAACGCTGGGAGCCTTATCTCCCGCACTCCCGTAGGCCTGCATGGCCTGTTTATGGGAGTGCTGCTTCTAACCAAACTAAGATAGAGTATGCTTTCAATGGGTCCAGAATATTTCAAAACAGTTATTAAAAAGTACAAAGTATGTTAGGCAACCGTCTCTCTATGTTTCCATTCCTTTTTTCATCAGAAGAAATGTTTCAAATGTGGTATTCTTCTCCGGACTGAAAAAGAATGGAAATCAGTACTATTCAGGAATGAGTCTAGATTTAATTTGCAAAACTCTACATACATCCAAGTCGAAATAAGAGTGTAAAAAATGAGTAATGTAATGTAGGTCTACGTTTTAAAATTTCACGTCTCCATTGGTTTCCATTTTGTTTCTACTCCTGTCAATTTTTCTATCTTTCAAAATCTCTAATTATCTATAAAATCGCTTTTTTTTCATTATTTATTGCAATTTCAAACAAATTAGGGAGTAAGTAATTAATGTCTAAAAATAATTCTAATTTTTCTTCTTCTTATTTTATCCAGTTGATAACAAATATAAATTTATTATTGTTTACAATTATTATTTTGTATTTGTGATAATTTGCCAAGATGTTAGCTGCAATTTGCAGAACCCTAACATTCCTGATAATTACAATAAGAATTGGATTTCTTATACAATCTTTCATGTAGTGTTCTATTATATTACTAGGAACATTAGTAGAGCCGTACACCTGATTGTTTTTTTTTTTTAAAAAAAATATGCACACATTAAAATATACATTCACTACGACCGTTTCGCAGGCAAGAGCCAGCCTTTTCAAGTCTAGACTTGAAAAGGCTGGCTCTCGCCTGCGAAACGGTCGTAGTAACTATATATTTTAATGTGTGTAAAAAATTTTTAAAAAAATAATTTGGTTTACGGCTCTACTAATGTTCTTAATGATATTCAGTACACGTAAAACACCAGTTCCACTGTTCCATTATATTACTATATTGCATTTAATTACATTATTTGTATAATCATTAGCTGTACAAGAAACCTTAGAAAATATACAGAAAGATTAAAAATAAACACGCAATTCTTAAGCAATTTCTTAACGATTTTTTATATAAAAAATTTTTAAAAGGAGAATATATTCAGGAATTCTTAAATTTAGTATATTTTGATACAATTTGCAAAATTTTAGAGTGAATATTTATATAAAAAAATTTGAAGGATTTCAAATAAGATCACTATCAGAAATTGTGAGGAACACATAATCATTTATAGAAATAACATGTTATATCTAAGCATTTAACTACTTATTTTTAAATATCTGCGATATTATGTACGTTAGATTTGTTTTGTACATAACAATAGAACAACTTGAAGCTTTTTAAATAGGAATAATAATGCTAATAAATTTCTCAAATTTACATTTGAAGAAGAATATATACATATGTGTGTAAAAGAAATTGTAATTTTTTTTTCTAGCCAATTCTACACTGCAACCATAAGACACAGAGATAGAAATAAGCTAGAAATTGTTAAATTCTTGGTGTAATATGAAAATTTGTTGCTTAGCTTAAAATTTCTGAGCAACAGTTGCGATATAGCCATTACTATATTCACCATTGTAGATTTAAAATCAATCTAGTCCATACGGAAAATCAGTTTCTCTAGGTCTGTGTCTAATAAGCCTTCCGTCTTCTGATTTTATTATATACTGTATAATGGTTGCATTATATGATTAAAATATTTTATAACGTCTTACACAGTGTTTGTATAAATTTTTAGCTATATTTTATAGTAATATGTCGATTATGGTGAAACACTAACTACATAAGGAGAACCTGCTTATTATTCTCATTTAGATGTTTGCAATAATCATTACTAGAAACCGAAATGAACAAGAATAAGATATAGAAGTATTGTTAGTTTTACAGAATCAAAGAAGGAATGTTCGTCAGGATATTGAACTGTCCTGATCTTTACATATTCAATTTCTAATTTCAAGTGGTTCATATTTAAATTTTTGCTCACACAGTTTGGTTTTGTTTAGGAGAGCCTTCAACGCTTTTGCTCATGCGTCAGGTCTCTTTCGATTTCATGAAAATAGGGTTGAGGAGAAATAAAGAGAGGATATTTACTTTTTATTAGTTTTAGTTTACTAGTAGCTTCGTTCTATTTGCGCTTTTCGGGAAAGAATTATGGAAAGAATAAATACTATTGCCTAAATAACAGGTTATGAAAGAAAAACAGGTCTTGGGATAGTGCCCACCTCAGCGTATCACCCCTTTGCGGAGTAAAATCGTCTAAGGGTTGTGTTTCTCGCTTTTGAAAACTAACAGTACTTAAAGTTTTATCTATTTGTTACTATACATTTGTTTTTTGTAATTATGTAACTGTTATTCCAGTTTTGTTATGTTAATTTTGTAAATTATTGTGAATTTAAATGTTTCAGTTGTAATTTATATTATATATCGGTCAGAACGGTTAGAACAGAAGACTTTAGACCTAAGAATTTTGGTCTGATGACCGGTTTTTTTTTTCCCCCGAGTGATGAAAAAATCGATGACTAAAATATGAATGATATATTGGTTCCTACAAGTACATATTCTTTTGTACTTTTATTCCATTCGTAGCTGAACTTTTATTGTGAGGAGTTTTAAAAATATACGGTAGTTATAAGTTGATACTTGGTAATGTAATTCTCTTTTCAATCTTTTGTAACGACTACCAATTTAGAAAGTAAGTTAAACATTTAATATGGTTTAATCATTTTGCTTGTTTTCAGTAATTTACATGGAATGGTTACATTTATTTAGATGATTAAATATTGCCCTCATTATAATGTCGTCCTGTTTATATAAAGTGAATAAAGAGAGAGTTAAAAAATAATTAAAAATATTAAATTTTAAGCGATTTAATAAAATTGAAACAACAAAATGTCGATGGCCTTTTGTAGTATGGCTACCGGATTTGAAGGGATCGAGCTCCAGCTTGACCATCCGATCTCATCTCAGTCCCATTGGTCAAATGCGCTTGGAGTCTTACCTTCAGCTCCCTGTCGACTGTGAGCGTTTGGAACAAATCTAATGTAACCTAATAACAGAAATATAATGTATTTCATTCAAAAGTATGAAGTTTAATGAAAATATTAAAAAAACCATTAGTACAATGCGAGTCCAATGTATCATTATATTTTTCTTAAACTCTTTTGATACAATTGAAAGCTAGTGCAATATTTGCTTAGTTAAAAAATACACTAATTCCATTATTGTATATGCTATGATAGATTCAAACAAACCAATTAATGATCAAATGTAATGGTTTCCCTTAGAATATACCGATCTACAATCATACGTTAGAGTCTGCTTTCAATGGGTCCAGAATATTTCAAAACAGTTATTAAAAAGAACAAAGTATGTTAGGCAACCGTCTCTCTATGTTTTCATTCCTTTCTTTATCAGAAGAAATGTTTCAAATGTGATATTCTTCTCCGGACTGAAAAAGAATGGAAATCAGTAGTATTCAGGTATGAGTCTAGATTTGATTTGCAAAACTCTACATACATCCAAGTCGAAATAGGAGTGTAAAATGAATAATTTAATATAAGTTTAAAATTTAATATGTCTCCTTTGTTTTCCATTTTGTTTCTACTCCTGTCAATTTTTCTGTCTTTCAAAATCTCTAATTATCTATAAAATCGGTTTTTTTTCATTATTTATTGCAATTACAAACAAATTAGAATGTAAGTAATTAATGTCTAAAATAATTCTAATTTTTCTTCTTTTTTTATCCAGTTCATAACAAATATAAATTTATTGTTGTTTACAGTTATTGTTTTGTATTTGTGATAATTTGCTGAGATGTTAGCTACAATTTGCAGAACCCTAACATTCTTGATAATTACAATAAGAATTGGATTTCTTATACAATCTTTCATGTAGTGTTCTATCATATTATTAGGAACATTAGTAGAGCCGTACACCTGATTATTTTTATAAAAAAAATTATGCACACATTAAAATATACAATTACTACGACCGTTTCGCAGGTGTCTCGCCTGCGAAACGGTCGTAGTAATTGTATATGTTAATGTGTGCATAAAATTTAAAAAAAAAATAATTTGGTGTACGGCTCTACTAATGTTCCTAATGATATTCAGTACACGTAAAAAACCAGTTCCACTATTCCATTACATTACTATATTGCATTTAATTACATTATTTGTAGTAATCGTTAGCTGTACAAGAAACCTTAGAAAATATACAAAAAGATTAAAAATAAACACGCAATTCTTAAACAATTTCCTATGGTAACATTTATTTAGATGATTAATTATTGTACAAAGTGAATAAAGGGAGAGATATCAGAAATAATTAAAAATATTAAAATTTAAGCGATTTATTGTGGAGATGCTGTATATTTGTTAATATAAGTTATTATTAACGTGATTTAAGAACTTATGCAAGATATCGTGGTTTCTAGAAATATATATTAGATTTTGTAGTTTTTATTCCAGTCGTAGTTTAACTTTCATTGTATGGAGTTCTAAAAATATAGTTATAAGTTGATAATTTTAATGTATTTCTCTTTTTTATTTTTTTAACGGAAAACAATTTAGTGCGTAAGTTAAACAATTAAAACATTTAGTCATTTTGCTTATTTTCAGAAAATCACGTGGAATGGTTACATTTATTTAGAGGATTAAATATTACACTCATTATAGTATTCTTTTGTTTATACAAAGTGAATAAATGGAGATGTATCAGAAATAATTAAAAATATTAAAATTGAAATGATTTAAGGAAATGGAAACGACAAATGTCGATGAAAAAAGTTGTTCCTGAGACTAGAGAACATGGCATTGACTGTAGAATTTTGGAGACAGGTTTTCGCTTTTTTTTTGTTTTGATAAGGGATCTTGCTCCACCCCATCAGAAGTTTTCAAATGGACGTTTGTTTGTTTTCACTTATTGCTGATCAGTTCTCTAACTTGCCGTATGCTCCCTCTGATTGAAAATCCTCTATACGCCCAGATGCCAACAGAAATCACTCGAAAAAGATACAGACCACATATTGATTTATAAATTCGGCATGCAATTGATTAGTAATCTAATTTTCAGTTAATAAATTGAATTTTAGTACGAAAATGCGTTTTGTAAATTATATCAGAAATATGGGCCGGGTAGGCGACTGGTTAGGTACTTGGCTCCGGATTGGTGGAGAAGGGATTCGAAAACTGACCTCGACCTCGGCGGGAGTTTTTCCACTCCATTCTCCTTCAAACGGGTACTAAGGTCTACCCTGCCCTCTGTATAATGGGTACCGTATTTGCAGGCGGGCGATCGCCGACTTGACCACCCGATCCTATCGCAGTCCCGTTGGTTCAAAGAAACTTGGATCCTTACTTTCAGCGCCCTTCAGGGCTGTGAGGCTTTGGGACAAATCTCACTTAATCTAATATGAGAAATATAATGTACTAGAGACTGTTCTTAACACGTCTTCTATCTTCAGATTTTATTACATATAAAGGTACTTTACAGGATGAAAATTTTTTATCATGTTTTAAAGAGTTTGTATAAATTCTTAGCTGTTTTTGATAGGATTATGCCGATTATACTGAAACAGTTTCCTTTTTCTTTCAATTCCTGTATTACTAGATTTTGAAATTGTAAATACTTTGAAATTGTTAGTAACCTATACCTTTACAATCTCTATTTCTTTCATCATTTATTGCAATTACAAAACAATTAGCAGATAAATTATGTTATAGAAAATCCTCGTTTTTCCTTCTTCTTTTAACCTGACAAAGAATATAAAAATAGAATTGTTTACAGGCATCGTTTTACACTTGTAATAGTTTACTAAGGGATTAGCTACAACTTGTAGAAACTTCATATTTCCGAAAGAAACTTTAAAAACTACTGGTCTAATACAGTCTATCCAGTTGTGCGCCATTTCATTATTATATTCAATTTATATCATCTATTTGTAATCATCATGTAATTCTACAAAACGGTTAAAATATCAGAAATGAATTCCCCATAAATGAATATCTATATTGATTTGCAGGTAATGAAACTGTTAAGTTTAGTAAAAGTTGCACCAATATAAATCAAAATATTGTTATTAATAAAAATACTGACTTTGACAAATGCAATTAGAATCCCAAGCATTCCATTTTTTTCTGAATTTTATCCACTTTGGAAATTTGACAGTATTTGACCAGTTGTCCATATACATAATCTATCTTACGAAAGATAGATATATTAAATAGCTTTTGAGTATTAATTATAATTTAAAATACCCAACTATATATACATAATTCAAAGATTAATTTTGAAACGAATTAACAACCTTTCTTTTTCTTTATTGTCATGCAATATAAAAATTCCGCTCTTAAGTTATTTAAAATAATTAGTTATTTTAAAAAATTATAAATTTCATATTTTTAAAAAATATAAATAAAATTAGACTATCAAAATGGTTTTTCTTCTTCTGAATTCTTCTTCTTACTGTGTATATTGATATTCATATGTAAAATATGAATATTTCTTCTTCTTTCTGTACATATAGAATTTTTTTAGATATTATTTCAATTCATAATCTGTGGTCTACAATTTTGATGTCTCTATCTAATATGAAATATCATAATCTATTTACTTCATTTAAATAAATTACGATATGAGTTATTTAACATATTGAAATTCTTCTGTTATCTTCTTTCATTTGAAAACAAACAGTTAATTCATGTTGCTAATGTTTTAAATTTTAAACTTTTTATAATCTAAAGAGTTACGTATATTGGAATCTAATTTTTTCTGTTCATTATAACTTCAAACTCTCGAGTTTTCTAAATACCATCCAACAGTTTACGAAATAACAAATAACTATATAAATAACAAATATCGTAACACAACTGACTTGCATCTTATTAAAATGTTTCTCATAGCTATAACGAAAGGAATATAGGCTACATTATCCCTGTAAGCCATTATCCCTGTAGTTAGACCTTATTTACTGAAAATTGTTCACTTTTTTATATCTGTTCTATCTTCCTTTTCTTTTCTAATACCTGGAATAACAAACAAATTAGGGCGTAAGTTATTTATTATGCTGTAAATTCATCATTTCCTTCTCTTTGTTCTTTCTTAATTTTTTTTACATATTGTTGCTCCTTTTATTTAAATATGTGTGATAATTCACAATCTATATTTGGCTTTAACATTTTTTTTTTCTCATTTCATTTCCTGCAAAAAACTTTCAGTTATAAAATTTTTTGAATTTATATTTTCTTTTTTAAGAAATACGTTAAAAAATAAATTATTAAACACTTTTAATTCATTTTAGTTTTTTTTTCTTTTTATTCTAATTATTAGTAAGAAGATGTTCAAAGTATTTCGAAGACATCAAGCTTTTTATCCCAAGAAAATGCAGAGTCTCTGTATCACTCCTTATATATTGTAATCATTCACTACTTGATGTCAAAAACAGAATTGTTTAGAAACATTGTTCACAAAATAAAAATTCAAAATTAGAAAAAAAAACCGATTGCATTCTTAATTAGTATGTTTTAATTGGAACGGAATTTTCAAATAAATCACGCAATAACTTTTGTACTGATATTAAAAAAAAAAAAAAATACTATTTTAAATTAATCTTACTTCTGGAAAAAAACAGCTAAAAAATTAAAATTTATAAGAAAAAAAAATCACACGATTATTATAAGCAGAAGAATAACATCCTCCAATTTATCTTTTATAATATGAAATCCGAAAAATATAGTGATTTAAAATTGGAAAAGGTCAAAACTTATTCATTGGTTTACTTTTGAAAAATAATACATTGAACAGCATCTGAAATAACTGCTTTACCTTCCATTTGGTTGGTATTGGGTATTTGCTGTTGGGTTACAAATACTGTTTTATCTTCCGTACAACTAAAGGTCAAAGCAACTAAGAACTGGATGTCAAGTTGGCAACTGTTTAAAACTAAAGAAAGAAAGCTCTATCATATTTCAACACCAATCCCTTTTCAAACATTACCTAAAAGAACCTAAAATTAAATAACAATTATAGGTTAATAACAATTTATTATATACATACGCAAAGTACCTTATTATTAAAAGAACCTTCAATCTATTTCTCCTACTTGAATGGAATAGTCAAAATTATACAAGAATATTGTCTCTGGTGCGAAATCTACAAATCATCAACTGACAGTCAACCTGTTAACAGGTTATCTTACACCTAACTGGCACCCTGTAAAACAATGATCAAATTGAGAAACTTTTCTGTTTCGCGCAGATGAGATCAGGTTCAATAGGTCAAATAAAATGCCGATAACCAACTTAAAACTAGAGAGAAACTAAATAATTTTGAAACAATAACTATATTAAAATAAAAAAAACAGTTTCTTTAATGAAAAAAAAGTAAATGGTGCTGCCGAATTTTCTAAATGGCATCCTACAGTTTACGACTTAAAAAAAAGTATTAATATCAAATATCATAACACAACTGTATTGCATCTTATTAAAATTTATCTCACAGTTTTTGTTAAATAACGAAAGGAATACAGACCCTATCAAGCTATTATCCCGCTATGTTCAACACTTTGTAGCTGTTGTCACTCGGCTTCTTTTCTCCATCATATGAAAGAAATGTGAAGTGATTGACAAGACTGGAGAATAGGATTGCGGCATCTCAATTTCCACACCATTCCAGGATCATAGCATTCACGAATCTATAAATTGGTCAAATATTTCCAAGCAAAAAAATAATTTTTGAGATTTCGTACTTAGAATGTAATATCCTCAATAAAAAAGTAGCACCCAGAAAGCTCCATACTAAAATTTGATAGTAATTTTTTTTTTGAAATTAAGTCGAACTTATTGGATGTATAAGTTAATTCAAATGATTTTCCGTATTGAGATCTCGCTGTTTTCTGGTGACCACTCCCACTGATAGCCAATAAATCACGAAACGGCTGTTTGAGATGTCATCTATTAAATACTTTGTCTCAGCCATTGTTACAGTTTAAGCAAATTATCTTTGTAAGTTTTGATTCCATACTTCTCTCCTAACTCTCTTCTTCATATCATGTTATTCAAATATATCACAACTAATTTTGCTACAAAATACATCTAATAAATAAATTAATATATTTTAATGAAGTTGAGATATATTTTAATTAAACCTGTGATTTTGTTGCAAAGAAAAAGGAAAAGAAAATATTTTTTTAATGACTATTGACGCCATTGAGCTTTTTACCTCAATAACAAAGCTTTGGATGAGATTACAGATCTAACCACTAATAAGCAAGGGGATCAATTTGTTCAAAATTTCATTGAACATATTTTAAACAATCAATATTTTCTTGCTGATAACGCTATAGTTAACCAAAACATAGGCATCTTCATGGGTCTACCCTCATCAGCACTATTGGCCGAATAGTTAAGCGATTAAAAGAAAATAAAGTTTTCACTCAGTATCAAAATAATATTATTTTTTTCCAGAGATTCGTGGATGGTATTTTTATTTTAATAAATAAAAAAGAAGAAAAAGATAAAATTGAAATATTACAACAATTTAACTCGGTACACGAAAACATTCAGTTTACTTCGGTAGAGCAAAGTGAAGACGGAAAATTACCTTTCTTGGATGTGCTCATCCAAAATAAAGGGCGAGATTAAATTCTAGTTCCATATAAAAAAAAACCAATGCAATAGATAAGATAGTATCATTCAATTCTTCTACCCCAATTCAAGTCAAAAGAAATATCATAAATATGAAAGTTCAAAATATATTCAATATTTATAATTTACAAAATAACTTTCAGGAACAAATACTAAAAATTAAGAACAGTTTCCATACAAACGGTTATCCTACAAAATTTATAAGTAGAACTGTTGCTCAAGCCTCAGATAATATTTACAATCTAAAAGATAAGACGAATAATAGAACTTCATCAATATATGCCACATACTCTTATCATCCCATTTTACGTAAGCAAATAAGTAAAATTATGGAGGGCACATACATCATCACAGGTTATACTTTAAATAACAAAAGAAAATTTACAAACATTACAATAAATTAAATACAACACCTTACAACAAAAAGGATATATTTATATGATAAAATGCATTAATAAAGACTGTTACTATAGGCTATCAGCAGTAGCCGAAAAACTTTGTTTGTTGTTGTTGTTGTTAGGTTCCATCAAGTCGTCTACGACTTCTGGTGACCTCATGTACTAAGGCTCTCCAAACAGATTTATCATTTGCTGCATATCTTAGTTGTTGCAAAGAATTCCCGGTAGCTTCCTTTATATCTTCCAACTATCCTCTTCGTTGTCTTCCTCTTCTTCTCTTCCCCTCTACCTCCCAAGCATGATTATCTTTTCAATGGAATTATCCGCTCTCATAATGTGGCCAAAATAGGATAGTTTTTGCCTTAAAATCAATGCTTCCAACGAATAGATTGGCTGAATCTGATCTAAAACCCATTTGTTAGTCTTCCTTGCAGTCCATGGTACTCCAGCACCAGAGTCTTCTCCAGCACCAGAGTCTTCTCCAGCACCAGAGTTCAAAGGAGTCGATTTTCTTTCTTTCCCTCTTTCGCATTGTCCAACTCTCACAACCGTACATCATCACGGGAAAAACCATTGCTTTCACAATCCTAATCTTGGTAGATTTAGAGATGTCTCTGTCTTTCATTATTTTCTCCAGGTTCGACATTGCTCGCCGGCCCAACAAGATTCTTTTCCCTATATCTTCTGTGCATCCTCCATCCTCATCCAGTCTTGATCCCAGAAAATCAAAGTGTGAGACTTTCTCTATCACCTCATCTCCGATTTTTAGCGCTCCCATTTTTCCTGTTGTCATGATCTTCGTTTCCTTAATGTTCAATCTAAGTCCAAATTTTAAACTTTCATCTTTTACAATGCCTAGAAGAAATTCTGTCTTTTTCATTTTCTGCCAACAGGGTGGTATCATCTGCATATCTTAAGTTGTTAATCTTAATTCCTCCAATCTTCACACCAGCCCTTGATTTCTCTAGACCCGCTCTTCTCATAATGTGTTCGCTGTACAGGTTGAATAAGTATGGTGAGAGGATGCATCCCTGTCTCACTCCCTTTCCAATGTTAAACCACTCTGTATCTCCAGACTCAGTCCTTACTGTAGCCTCTTGCTCTCTATGCAGTTCTCTTAATAGTCGTATCAGATGCTCGGGAATCCCCATAGATCTCAATCCAATCCATAGTCTTTCATGGTCAACACAATCGAACGCTTTGCTGTAATCAATACAGCATAGATAAATATCCTTTTGAAATTCCCTTGATTTCTCCATAATCCATCGCATGTTTGCAATCTGATCCCCCGTGCCTCTTCCCTTTCTAAAACCTGCCTGTTCTCTTGGCATTTCTCTCTCCATGTAATATTCAAGTCTTTTTTGTAGTATTTTAAGCATGACTTTACTGGCATGCGGGATCAATGCAATTGTGCGGTTGTTGGAACACTCTCTAGCATCTCCTTTTTGGTGTTGGAATGTATACCGATCTTTTCCAATCTTTAGGCCATAAGATCTTCTTCCACACTTGTCGACAGACTTCTCCTAGTACTCTAGTAGCTTCTTCTCCCGCCTCCCTGATCAGTTCTAATGGTATTCCATCAGTACCCGGTGCTTTCCCTTTTTGTAGTTCTTTTATTGCCCATCTTACCTCAGAGTCCATTATCATTGGTTCTTCGCTAAACTTTTTTCAATAAATAGTTCTTTTTGATTTGAATCCCTTTTGTATAGGTCTTCAGTATATTCCATCCATCTCTTCTTGATCTCAATGCCCTCTGTAAGATCTTTTCCTGTTTTGCTTTTCACTATTCCTAATCTAGGCGTGAATTTTCCAGTAATATCTCTAATCTTTTTAAAAAGATCTCTTGTTCTCCCTTTACAGTTATCATCTTCTATTCTCTGACATTCCAGATTGATATAGAGTTCCTTATCTTTTCTTGCTTGCCTTTGAAAATCCGCATTTAATTGTCTAACTCCTTGCAAATTGCCCTTGGATTTTTCCTCTCTTCTTTTCTCAGCTATTTTAATTGCTTTATCAGAGAGCCATTAACTTTAAAAGATTATAATTCCACAAAAGTGCCATAAAACCAGATACAATTGAAGCATCGTTTATTTCCAAGCACATTTACGACACAGGACATGAAGTTGATTTAACGCAAGCTATAATATTAGGAAAAGATGAAAATTAATTATTGTTAACTATCAACTATATATATATATTAATTATTGTTAACTATCAATTTCCACGCTCTGCAACAAACTTTTAAATATATTTAATATTTAAAAGTTTGTTGCAGAGCGTGGAAATTGTTCTGTCGAATAAGAGTACTCTTTACGAGCAAAATAATGAAAAGTTCAAGACTTATTCTAAATGTTTAACAACAAAAATTTAATCTAGGTTCACTAAAATAACTTCTCCACATTCACAAATACAAATGTATATATTTTATCACTGATGACATTTTTAATCAAAGTTCTTTTAAGTTATTCTTGATCACTAGTCTGATAAAAGTCCGCACCTAAATTATCATAATTGTAGATAATATTCAAGTTCAAAAATTCAATAGTCACTATAGTTTCTTTCCTATTAGAATATTTCGATGCACTAGTTCGTTCTCCTATAATTCCCAAAATACAACAACGTTCACTTAAGAATTCAAAATCAAGTCCTATATCTTGGTCTCAAGTTGATTCTTTACGCAGTGTTTCTGAACTGTTCTTTAAATATATGTCCTTTGTGTAAAAATTCAAAAACACTTACTGTGTATTCTTCTATCACACAATATGCTGACCTTGATAGTTATGTCCACATTGGCAAACGCTGCATTTCAAAAAGGGTCCTTTGCATTCCATCGTATGATGTGAAGTTCTCATAGAATATTTCATCTGTTATTTCTAGTCTCCTGGAAAACGACAACTCCATCAGCTTTCCAATTATTAACGCTTTCGTCGCAGATCTATTTAGCTTCCTGCTATTCTATGGAAGAAAACTATAACATACATTATGAGTAGAGATTCTTCCGTAATGTTCACAATAATGTCTTGGTTGAACGAAATTCCAAGATCGAATTTCAATTATTCCTTATTCAATAGTATACCTTACAAAACAATCATATTCTCTTACAGAATATGATCATTGATTAAAGCCATTTCACCAAAGCTTTCCCGTCGAACGATTCGAGACTCAAAAAAAAACTTTCTTTTCTCGTTCCCCATCACCAAGCAACTACAAAGAACTAACTTCTGATTCCATCTCTCCGTTGCTATTTACGTCATTGTTTTCTTTTTAAAACAATCACTCCAGATAGTGATCATGAATGCAATGTGCTGTCATTTTTGTTTCTTCAAACAATAAACTGTGTGATAAGATTATAATTGTTTTCCAAAAGTTAGTTCATTGATGATTCAATGATGTCTTACATCGATATGCTTTGATCGCGCATGGGATTTCGGATCAATTTTTAAGCACCTTGATTATCGTTCTAGAGGATAATCTTCTTTGCATCAATTGCGAGATCCTTAAAAATTTCTTTCAGGTGGATTGCTTCATTTGCGCCTGCAGACAAAGCCATATACTCCGCCTGAGTGCTGAATGTTGCAATTGTGCTTTGTTCCCGAGCTTCCCAGCTCACTGTTGAGTTGGCGAATTTGAATGCGTAACCCGTGTATGTCCATGATACATCCAGCGTAGTTTGCATCTACATATCCAAAGAGTGGTTCGCCTTTCTCCTAAATACCAGTCCATGATACGTAGTTCCTTTTAAATAGCTTTCCAGCTGCCCAATGTTCTTGGTCATAACATGTATTGAATTGGCTGACGCACTGACAGCATAAGAGATGTCAGGGTGTGACATTTTCGCCAAATTCATTACGATCCAACCAAACTTTGGTGAGGGAAGTTCTTTATCTGTTCTTCATCTAGTTTTTCCGGCTCATTAATTTTTAGTTTGGAGGTTCTTACAGGTTTGTAGTCTTGCAATCCGAAGTGCTTCAAAATATGATCAATATATCTCGATTGCTGTATGGTAACTGAGCTATCATTCATGTTTTGTTTGAATTCACTTCCTAAACAATGTTGGATTGATCCCATGTCCTTCATTTCAAACTTCCTTTTAAGTTCAGCCTTTAGTTCTGCAATTCCAGTCCCTTTATTTGATAAGATCAACAGATCAGCTACGTACATTGCTACAATAATTCTTTTCTTGTTATTGCAGCGAGTGTACACACATGTGAGTGTACACACACATGCTGAAGTTGATTTTAGATCAAGTTCCCGTAATTCCTAGTCTAGTTTTTTATACTATTGACGCCCGGATTGCTTTAATACATAAAGGGATATCTAGATCCTGCAAACTTTGTTATCGCTGTCCTGTATTTGCTCTAACAATTGTTGTGCTGTGCAGACGATGTCTTTACTTATTTGTCGTCATTTTTGCCTTCCTTCACGATATTGTGGAGTATTTCCTCCAATTATTCTGGTAGTTCCGTATGAATTTCGTGATTCACAGTATCATAAAGGTACGCAGTGGAATTTGCAATTCTGAATTTGAAATCATTAAGGAATTTGCTTGGTACTTCGTATTAATATAATTCTGCTTCCAATGGGTTTCTTTGTTTCTTTTCTATCGATTATTTTTCTTGTCTTGCATTTCATCTGAGCCCTATACTCTTTTTGGATTGCTTCCATGCATTCTTTTTTATCGGGGCTGATTAACGCTTCCTTTAGGAAGATATGAGAGCAGTGACTTCCTTGTGTATCTGAAATATTTTCTTCTTCATTTTCCACTATTTCATCAAATTCTTCTTCCTGATGAGTCATCTCAGATTGTATATTGTACTGCTTTCGTGTCTTCCAAGTTTTCCTGTTCGCATGATTCTGGGCCGTACACTTCCTCTGTTCGATTGTACTCTCACAACTTCTCTTTCGGGTTCTATATCTTTGGCACTTGTACCTGAATCCGTGTTGCTGTGTAACGGTACTTCAAAAATCTGCTTGGTTAAGGTCGCGCCATCTTCCAATAAGTAAAAGTTGCTTTCAGAATTAGGACGGTCGAGTTCTTTTACTTCATCATTTATGAATGTTTCGTCTCAATTGACGATGATACTTTTTCATCGTGTTGCCAAATTAGATAAGCTTTGGATTCAATGGAGTATCCAAGGAAGATATATTCTCTCGCTCTCGGATCCAATTTATCTTACCATGGATTTTTATCTAGAGGAAGCACCCGAAACGTTTCAGATACATTATTGATGATCTTTCCCTTACCAGATCTTGTAAGGAGTTTTGCCATTAAGTGAACTTGAAATGAAGAGATTCCTAATATGATTCTTAATATGATGGCTTCCACCCAAAACGATTATGGTAGTTTTGACTTGATCAGTAAACATCTTGCAGTATCCAACAGTGTCCGTTTCCGTCTTTCCGCAATTCCATTTTGTTGCAGTGTCAGAGATATACTCAACCTTTGTTTATTATCATTCTTGCTCAGATAATTCACGAATTCTTTGCTTAGCAACTTTTTCGCATTGTCTGATTGGAGAAACTGGATTCTTCTATCAGTCACGTTTTCAACGTGCTCCTTGTAAGTAACGAATGCATTCAAAATATCGCTCCTTCTTTTAAGGAATACTATATCGAGATTTATCGTCAGTGAAAGTTGCAAAGTACTTGCTTCCACCGTGAGATGATGTTGGTAAAGGCCCGCAAATACCGTATGTATAATCTCGAGTAAGTCTGCTGTCCTTTCTTTAGTTCTATTCGGAAAATGTGTCTTAGGTCGTTTTCCATCAATGCATACTGAGATAATTTGTCATTTACGTCAAATTCTAAACCTTCTACAAGTTATAGCTTTAACATCGCCTTTAAAGAACATTCGTTCCATTTGAGTTTTTCGTGCCACTCTATTATCGTTTTTAGTTTTTTCTTGTTAACAATTGTGCTGTCTCTGCTTCTATGCCGATTCAGTTCAAGTATTCCTTTCTTGTACCTCCAATTAAGGCATTAAAATCCGAGTTTATTATGATGGTATCATTTTTGCAAAACAAAACTTGCATAACATATCAGTTATCTTCGATACTTACATAATGCTTGTTCGTAGATCGGGCACGTACAACACGTTGGATAAATTCGCTGCTGTGACTTTCTTGTCATTTTTCAGCTTGACAAACGATTGACCGATTCCTTCAATGCCTGTCGTTATTGGCTAGGCAGAGGGTGTTAGAACTTTTCCTAATGTTCCTTAAAAGTTCTTTTTTAGAGGTAATATGTGACGATGAACCGCTATACCACTCTCCAGTTACATTCTCCAGTTTGTTCTTCTACTGCTCTGAAGACGGGAATTTCTATTGAAAGGTGGCTGTTTTTGTCTTCTTTCTTAAGTCATTCAGAAGTATTACTCGACAGTTCTTAGCCTTGTGCCCTTTCTTCTTACATCCTTGTATTTGAATTCATCTAAGTCATTTGTTTTCCTTTCTACGGATATTTTTTGTTTTCATTATACTTCTGATTTACTTTTCCATGAATATAATACCTTTGAATCTGCGCCTTCACTCTTCGTCTTTCTCGTGAATACTTGCTCTTGATTTCAAATCAAGATTTTCAAGGCGTCGTGTTTCAGTAAATCGTCGCGAGACTCGATGCCACATCGGGAGTTTTCATAGGAATCAGGAGACTATATAAACAGCATCATCTTTAAGAATTTATTGTTCAGATATGAATCTATTTCTTTTAGTTTATCAACTGTGTCACAAAACTGTTTAAGATGCTCATGTAAATTAGCATCTTCCTTCATCTTCGTTAACAAAAGACGTTTGAATAAAGTCGCTTTTTCTGGCAGGCCCCTTCGATTTATAAATTGACTCTAGTTTTTTCCAAACTTTACGTGACGTTATACATTGTCCGATGAACTAATGGCTAGAATTAGATCTAATTTTGCTTTTCGATCTACTTTGGCCTATCTGCTGCAGCAATAGCAGTAATTATGTTATTTGGATCTTTCCTCGGTGGCTTTTTGTCACCATTGACATATTTCCAACTATCATTTTTCACACAAATGGCTTCTGCCTGTAGTTTCCATGTATCATAATTTTCACTATGTAAGAGTTCGATCTTCATTTGTGTACTTGCCATATTTACTTGCTCTGGCGCAGTAATTGAGTTTTATTTTATTTATCTTTTCCCTGATAAATACAACTTGGTCCACTTGGCTTGGTCCACTGGGCGTTTTTCATTAGGCAGTGATCGGCAGACAAATGTAATCATTGACTATTTACCTTAAAATTGTTGTACAGCGCTCCTAGAACACAAAACTTGGAAGTCTTTAATTAAGATGAAATAAACTTAATTTTATATGCCGTTTTCCAAAGCATGGCAGCTGCCATTACATATCAAAAAGAAAGATAATGATGTAATAGATGAAACCGCCACTGAGGGCACCACTTTTAGTCACTAAAGGCGCTTATAACAAAGATGCTACCTTAGAACAAAAATCTTGAAGTCTTTTTTTAACATGTTGTGATAATACATCCCGATATAAATCGTACTCATGCTTCGAAAAAGATATATTTACACTTAAAGAGGAGCAAGATGTTAAGTTAAATTGTGTTTAATTTTATGTTGATGTGTTGGCCTATTTCAATTTACTATCCTGTATAATCAAGCACACTTTTAAGTGTTATCAACATGCTTTTGGTAACATCTTTGAAGATTTTGTTGATTCAAATCCATATGTTATTAATTAATTTATTAAAAATCTTAAACACACTTTTCTGTCATGTTGTGGTAATACATCCCGATGTAGTTCACATTCATGCTTCAAAAAGATATAATTACACTTTAAGAGGAGCGAGATACTTTCTGAAATGATAATGACACGGATCGCATTGCTTTGAAGCTAAGGTTAAAAAGAGGAATCATTGACGCCAAGCTTTCTTTATGTAAAATGCTGCGTTTAGTTAATTCTTCTCAATATCGACGATTCTATTGGAAATACAAGAAACTAAGGAAAACATACTAAATTCGTATTTCTTTAATAAATTATACGTTTTCACTACAATTCTACAGAAATCCTGCATTTAGCATCAAAGCAATGCGATCCGTTTCATAATCATTTCCGAAAGCATCTCTTAAAGTGTAAATATAACATTTTGAAGCATGAGTACGAATTATATAGGGAAGTAATACCAGAACATCAGAAAACTGAACCGTAGTGACGAAAAGTCTTTTTTGGCTAAAGCGCTTCTGTGGTCGGATACACGATTCGACAAATCACGTCGGGTCTCCCCATTATATCTACACTCCGCATAAAAACATTTCAAGGCATTCATGACACATTTCTCTCTAGAAACTGCTTTTCTCTTCTCAAACTTTTTAAGCAGTTTGCAAGAAGTATTTTGGCTAGCCGCAGTAACTGAGATGTTGTAACTTTTTCAGAATCTTTGAAGGATGATAATCCACGAAGACGAATTGCTTAACTTGTGATAAATTATGTTCAGTAACATTATGATACAAACTGTGGAGTGTTTGCCAAACATGCTTAGCAATAAATGAAGAAGCATTAGTCATTCAGTATTAAAATATTAGTTTTCTTGTTAATTCGGAATAGAAAGATGTAACAGAAGTGGACAGTTTAAAACCTCTTCTAACTGATAAGTAATGATAGTAAGTGTAACACCTGAATCTGTCTTCTTCCTGTAAACTTCAGTTCGATATAAGGAGCTCGTATACGAAATGAAAGCATCCAAGAAGGGAATTGCACCTTCCGTCGGTTGTTCAATACTGAATTTTATGGAGGGATAATGGAGCATCCAGGATTTGATCTCTATTTACATCAATAGCAAATGTTTAACAGATGATCTACTTGACGAAAATATAGCGGTCAAAGTTATCTGCTGTCTTCTATAAACTCTGAAAAAGCTGTATCTTCAACTTATCTTATTATCCATTTAGCAATAATAGTTGATGCTGACAAAAACATGAACAAACCTTTGTTTGCTTAAAATAACATCCATTATGATCCATGCAGAAATTTATGAGCCATATCTGTAAATGCATTGTTTTGGACGTAAATAGAGAATGGACATCCAATGAAAATAGTTTATAACCTGGAATTGGAGAACTTATTCTAATCTTTGTAACAACCTCAAAGCTATTCTTAACAACATAATGTGATTTTATACAAAATTTCTTCGTAAGTGTGAATATTCTATCCGCTAACATCTTCAAAACAGAATTACTAGATTCTTCAATGGCCATAACGTATCATGATCCACTTCGCATGTAATTTTCGGAAAATTTCTATGAAAGGAATATGAAGGTACATACATTCCACCAACTTATCTGAAACTTATCCTTTGAAAATTTTGCCATCTATGTATTTTGCTTCCTCTTGATCCTTCAGCTGACTAATTCTAATGGTCCTGTTGCTATTACAACGATTAAACTTTTTGTATTGAGTTAAGTTCGTGAATTTTTTTGTATCCTTCTGCTAAATTGCAGTACTTGAATCCTATGAAGAACTATATTGGGGCTGTTACATTGATAGCTTTATGTTTCCAACGGCAAGCCATAGTAAAGTCTAGTCTGTCATCTTGGAGTGCCGTTTGTGGTAATAGTAAGGTACTGCTTCTCGTTTTCCTATAATATCAAACCTTTTAGCAGGTGCCATATCAATTAAATTTACAGTGCGATTATTGCTGTTGAGATTTTCCGTGTTTGCCAAGTTCGAGCATCCTAATATTATATGATCTATTCTCTTAGAATGATTATGACAAATAACATAGAATTTGTCTTCAATATATTGCTATCGTCATTAAACATAAAGTATTGAAATAAACCACCTCTTCATCTTAGAAACATCTATATTTCAGCCCAATGACGGGTCTTCTTCAGGATCAAAATAAATACAGGAAAAATAAAGAGAAAAGAAAACCTCCTCTTTCTCTTTCAAATC
>JAFIDM010016724.1:19707-84529 GCA_023159025.1 Thereuonema tuberculata
TTTATTTTTACTTATTGTGTGTGTTTGGTCCTTCTTTAATAATATTAATAATGTAAGCAATGACAATATTAATAATAATTAATATTGTCACTGCTTACATTATTAATAATAATAAAAAGAAAAGAAATCACACTTTATCCTAAAAATTAATTATTTGGGGTCTTTTAATACTTCCTGAATTTTTACCTTAACGTTCCTGCTCACCCAGGACAGTGAAAACCGGGACGTCTGGTAACCCTACAAAGTTGTCTTTGTACCGGATTGATGTCCGAAAAATCTGGTCACCCTACATACACATGCACTCATGACTTAAAAAAAAATAACAAAGTTAAAGTTAAAGATACCCACTATAGGCCGTGACAAGCCTTTGGGGTTGCTGGAGGTAAAGATCCCCTCACAGCGAACCAACGGGACGAAGTTGGGGCCGGGGGGTCAGCCCGACGCCCGCCCGCCTTTAACTCCCGGGAAAGAAACCCGGTACCCTTTCTACAGAGGCTGGGTAGACGCTAGGACCCGTTTGGAGGAGAAAAAAATAACAATTTAATCTAAAAACTGCCCAATCAAACCAAAAAAATTAAAAAAGACTGGCTGACATTTTCAACCAAAAAAACAAAAACAAAAACTTATTCCTTAAAACTATCTTTATGTGATTAAAAAAAATGCTCTTCAATGTCCTAATTTACCAAAAGTATGCTCTAAATCTAAAATATATATGCATTTATTTGCAAAAAAAATAAATAAATAAAAGTATTAATTGAATAGGATTAAGCTGATAATTACTTGTCTACTTGAAAATGGAGTTGACGCTCAGGTAAAAAAATATGATTTGTCATAAAAATCCGAGGCGGAATGATTATCATAAGTTTATATTAAAGTTACCGTTAATATCTTATTTTAAATTCTTTAATCATTTATGATAATCTATCTTTTCACAATCACTACTATATATACTGTATATATTATCAATTTTTAGTTATCGTCGTTGTTGAATAGTTCTGGAGAAATAGCACAAATACCATTGATAAACTGAATTTATTTATTCTTTATATGATCCTCGGCTTCACTGTACACATTGCATTCGAAGCATCAGTATCGGACAAATATCTACAATCGACCCACTTAGTAATAATCCGATTATGATGGCACCACCGACCTGTAGATAACTTGTGTCCCTACGGACCAATCTATCCATAAAATGCTTACTCTGTATTTTACAATCCGGACTGAACAGCATTTTCTTATATCTCTTTGTTGATCATTAAGGAAAACATCCTTCATCTCCCATTGATTCTGAATTTTCATAATTATAAATTGTTATAAATATTTCTTTCATCATTTATTTTCTCTACAACTGTACATAGCTATCACATTATTATGTATCATATCAACTGTTTTCTGTTTAAATTTATTTTATCTGTAATGATAATTTTGATGTTGGATGCATAGCAATGGCATCCATTCAATGTTTCTACACAATACGAATAATTATTACACGTCAATGCAATCTACTGTTTCTCTTCTAAAGGAATTTTCTTTTTTTTTTTTTGCAGATTTCTCTCAGAGATTCATCTGATTTCACTCCTATAATATTTTTGCACATTTATAGTTCAGAAACTTCAATTTTCAGTTTGATTCATTAGACTGTCTGAATTTAGGAAGAGCTACGTTATTTTTGGCCTAACGCTAATTAATTTATAGCGAATATAATTTTAAAAAATTACTGAAATAATAAGAAATTAATAAGGGAAATTTCCCACCAATTTAATTCGTAAATAATTTGAAATAACACCCATAAAAGCTTTTAAAAGTATATCATAATTTTAATAAATAAATAAATAAATATTTTTGAAGCATTCAAATGCAAATTGTATTTGTATTGCATTTTCCTGCATTAGCATTCAGGCGGTCATTAAAATAATTTCAACTATCAAACAATTCCTATGGACTAAAAAATAATTCACTTTTTTTAATAAATTTTAAATAAACAGAAGATTTTGCGCTATAAAGAAGCTGTAAACGTTTGAAGTTCGAAAGAATTTCAGAATTTTGGTTATATTTTTTTTTAAATTTAAGAAAAAAATACAATTTTTTTTATTATAAATTTTTAAATTTTATATGCCACGTGCCCATTGTTTATAATTTGATTGAAATAGGATCAGGGTAATCACGTGACAACTATGGTATGTCAACAATGCAAGTTAATGGGCGTAGCACCTGCCAATCAAACCCCCAATTGCTAGATACTCACAATTGTCGGGAAGGTAAGGAGAATTTAGATTCGCGGACAAATTTTTATTCAGTTGCATATTGCTTCTGTTTCAGATTTTTAATCTAATTTGAAGCTCGAGAAAAGTAAATGATACAGTTTTCGAATATTTAAGACATAAAACTGAGGTTTTAGGGCTTATTTTTCTCGGAAAGGAGCAGGAATTACATTCTCCATTCCAAATTCTCCCTACCTCAGCATTCCTAAATCGCATTCCGGTTGTCGTATTCAAATGTTCGCAGGAATTACTCATGTTATTGTAAAAATAAGTGAAGATGAACAACAGAGAATGTATATTTCGCGAGGAGTGTGAACAATGGATAATATAATAGCTTAAGATGGCATAGGTGAGTAACGAAATCCTAATAATTCGACATTAGATTAGAAATTAAATCTGGTGGAATTCGAGATTGACTCATGGACATAGATGCGGTTGTCAATATGGCGGACGAAAGACGGCCAAACCAAATCTTAAACGTGTAGCAAATGTAACGTATGGAAATGATCTTTAAACAAACAGTAGTGAGAAATGAAACCTTGAGTTTCCTTACGATTAACATCAAAACGTGCGATTTCGTTTTAACGACTTTCATAAGGTATTATCACTCCGCGAGTGAATTATTAATACTGGTTCGTAGGCCTATTAACCTATGTTGTTTCATCTTAATAAACGACATTAAGAAATGTTTTAGTTTGTTTTTATTGAAATTTTCTTGGAGTCTATTATAGTAATGTAGTAATTCTTTTAATGCATTGAAAGGTTAAAAATTAGAATTGTTAAAGTGTTTATACAGTACTTTGTATTCAACTATAAACAATGAGTTGTGGTTGTTTTCAATAAGCTTTTATCGTTGTCCTATTATTAATTTCATAATTTTTTTAATATCTAAAATGACTAGATTGATGTAAGTACGTAAATTTAACTGTCATTATATTAAGAAGTGTGTGATTATTTATCAGAATTGATTAGGATAATTCTTCGGAATCTTTAACCTTCATATCCAATTTTTTTTTTTTTTTTTTTTTTTAATCCTCCGTGCGATCCTTTTAAAGGTCTAGTACTTATTAGCATTGACACCAAGACAACCGCTTACGAATTCCGTTTAAAAATGCATTTAGATATTTGCGTTATTTTAGATATTAAATTTATAGTATTTAATTTGAATTGCTTAATTGGGATTTATGAATGAGTTGCTAATAAAATAATATTGTTTTACAGGTTCTTCGAAGGAGTCGCCGGAATACCAACGAAAAACCACATCAGGAAAATGCTTAAGCTGCCACAGCTATTTTTAAGTTTATATATCATCCGATGTCGATTTGAAAATTAAGTGTTTTATAGCTTTTAATTTTCCGTATGGCTTTCAGGGCCAGTTTAACTAATTTCTGTTATATTTGGCCTAGACATATAGTAATAGGTCCAGGTATGTTGGATGTGGGAGCCTGGCACATGTTCCTGCTTCGTGTTGCAGGGTGATGACAGAATGTGGAATTTAGCTTGAGACTTCGCCAAGAATTTTGTTTCCTTGGCTACTGGGGCATATGTTATTTACGTTTCATCCACCAACCAATCCAAAGCCCAGGATAAACCATAGGTTGACATATGATTCGCAAAGAAGGGGACCGTACCAAGCGATCTAAGAATTTCAACACCACATATGTGGGTAATAATCGGCAGATGCTTCAAGAGATAAGGGACAGTTTAATCCATTTGCGGAAAAACCATTCTGCAGAATCGAAATCCGAACCAATGCAGATTAAAACAGAGTTACCAGGATCACAGTCCCCTGCAAATTTAGCAGGGGATACAAGGACTCACGCTGCGAAATCAAGTTTATACCGTCAGAAAGCTTTAGCGGAAATTAGAAACAGTCTCCTCCCATTTGCCAATGAAAATGGATTAAGTAGTGCTGCGAGTACAGTTAGTACGATCAGTAGTACGACAACGAGTGGGATAAGTACAGCTAGTGGTTTGAGTAACGCTAGTGGTAGTAGTTCACCCTGCCAAAGTGTAGAGCATAATGGATTAGATAAAGATCTAAGTCGACCGCAGACTTTAGCAGGATTGGCCTATGAAGAGGTGAGTTTAATTAACTATTTTTTAATTTTTTTTTAAATTTATATTTTTAAGAAGGCCTAATTTTCAGAAATGTGAATGTTAATTCATTTTGGCATACACATAAAAAAAGTAGGCCATTCATTCATTATTTTTTTCCACTCACATGTTTGACTATCGATTGATCGTTAAGTTTTAAATTTTTCGAATCAGAATAAATATTACTTTTCGATTGATGAAGCAGTATTGAATTCTGATCATTGTTAAGATTGGGATTTTTTTTATTTAACTTAAGATTTTAAAGCTCTGCTGTGAAATCGGATTTAACTTAAACCAATTAAAGGAAACTGTTCAAACTTAAATTGTGTTATTGACGTTTTACTTATTAGGTCTCCAGTCCTCCACCTCCCCTCCAAAAAAAATTAGATTGTTTTCAATCTTTGTTACTGATTTATGTTTAAGTTAATATTAGAAGAAAAAAAATATATATATTTATTTACCGTTTATCTAATACGGTGAATGAATAGAATATACATTAATGAAAAAAAAAAGTAATATATATTATTACATTTCAAGTATAATTGTTAATTTATGTTAGTATTCTTTCCAATACTTTCATTCACTTTGCGTTCAGTTTTTGTTTTTAATCTTAAAAGAAAAAGTGAAGGGATGTCAGTACTGATATTTTTGACCTTACAAACTTGAATGGCCTAAATCAATAAAAATAATAATATAAAAAATTGAAAAGCTACTATCTTCTGATTATAGGATTACAAAGTCAGTGTATGTTCTCTTGTTGTAAAGCATGATCGATCTATGTATATATAATCCTTCCGAACATTTTAAGGACATATAGAATTAATAATTAAAATTAATTGAATTAAGATGGTACGAAGATTATATATACGTAAAAAAATAATTGCATCTGGAATTTTAATTGTCAACAGAAGGTTGTTGTGCTAGATTACCAAATATCAGCTAAAAGTAGGCATATGTACAAATTTAATTCTTCCTTTTTTCAATTTAACCTACAATATATAAGTGCTGCAGCATTATGCTCATATAAATTATTAATAGCTATTTATTTTTACTGTTGTACCGTGTATTATCAACAGAATGATTTATAATGTCAATTTGTTATTAAAAAATTATAGCAAAATTATTGTTTTTTATGAAATACATGATAGAATAGATCTCACTATATCTAAGCCTTTATTTTGGATGATCGTAATAAAAAAATTGTTATAATTAAAGTAGTCTGTTGGAGGGAAAAGGAGCAATAACAGAATTAGTAGTATTCTTATTGAATAATTTTATTTCGTTCTAACTTCTTTACTTCTCCTTTTGTACTCAATTAATTGAAAATATTTAAGTGTATATATATTCTAAGTTTCAAAATTTAAATGATTCAGGAAGCACCACAAGAAATATGATTGACCCTGAAATCCATAGGAAATTAATAGCATGAATAGTAAAAATGATAAGAAAGTTTACTAAACGTGATAATACATAGATAACAATAAAACCGATAAGCCATTCAGAATAGTGATTCCATAAATTCCATGTCGACAGCTGATTGTAGGAGAATACAGAGGTTTAGTTTTGACATTTTAGATGAGTCAACAGTTAAATATTTATGAATGCAGTTAGGTGATGAGAAAAACATTCTCTTATAAAGAGAACTACAGAATAAAATAAGATTGACCAATTTGAATTGAAAGCTTTTTTTTTTTTTTCCCCCGACTTCATTAATAGGTTTAAATGTTTAAAAATTTCAGAGAAATGTCAACCACACATGTATCTGAAACGTATTTGCATTACATTAGAGTTAGTTGCTTATATTCTAAGTACCAACGACATTTTTAATGCATTTCAATTGTAGAAGATATTGCAATGGTATTTATGGGAGAGTCTTGTGTTATTTGTGGGATCTAAAGACAACGAGTCAAGTTATGGAACAGAACTGAATTAATTTATTACATGAAAACATTGGTTTTTTATAGTACTTACTTAGTTTGATGTGATTGGCTAAGTAATTAAAAATATACATAATGATTGGACAAGAACCTAATGGATTTAAATTAATTAACTGATTTTATGGATACAACGGAAAAGAATTTTAAAAATAAACAGAACGTCAGTAATTAGGAAATGCAAAGGAATAAATAATGGTTAAGGATAAAAATGAATACAGATAAAACGTAGATAAATAATTTCTACAAAAATACATGAAAATAAATGATTTCTAAAAAATATTTATACAAACTGTTACAATATTACATTATATAGCAACTTTAGTTCACTTGTATTTGTAATATATTGTCCTTTAATAGGTCATGAGTTAGCTGCATTTCTCTCCAAGTCACACTTAATAAAGCATGAGTATGAAACATATAATAGGCAACAATCTTTGTCATTCCTGAAAAACCTTAATTTGATAGAATGATAATTTTTTTTTTTTCTTTTTTTATGAAATCATTAAACTTTTATACCAGTAAGCGATTTTTTTCTTAAAAAGAGTATGAACATTCGTGATTCATTTATTAGAAACTATATTAGTTATGTATTGATTTTATTTATTTTATTTTATTTTCATCCATACTGATTTTTGAAATCATTAACTTATAACCTTATTTGAGAATATATATTGTTATTCATTAATTTTTTTTTTTTGAACTAATAACAAAAACATATACAATATTTCAAAACTTGTTTACAGTCACTTTTTTTTTATAATCTTTAAATTAAAAAAAAAGTAGAAATATAGTATAATTGAAATTTTATTAACATTAATGGAATTTAATAAAAAGTCGTCTAAACATAAAGAACAATTATTTAAATATTAAATATCTGAGTAAAATAGTTTTTATAATAAGTAAGCATCTGAGAAAAGTACTTTTTATATTACGTGACATTTATTTATTTACTTTTTTTTTAAGTGTGCTTTTTTTGATTTTTATGAATGCATCTTTTATTATAAAAATTAGTACAGTTTATTATTGTAGTTTTCGTAATATTAATAATAGTATTATAAATTCATAATAGTATTTTCAAAATGATTCATTTTACTAACTTTATTATTAATATCTGATTTCTGTTGTTTACTTTTTAGTATTAAATCAGAATTTTCCAAATTTAAATGTTTTTATTCCAATTTCAGTAAAAGTTGTATTTTTAGATATTTTGTTTTTTTCGTATTCTTAGTAAAAGAAATATCAGGTTTTGATCAGATATAAAAAAAATAGTATTAAAATAAAAAAGTATTTTAAATAGAGATTAAAACGATCAAAATAAAATTAAAGCTTTTCTCCATTTCAAATTTTAAAATAAACTTTAAAATGATGCATTTTTCTTAATTCAAAACAGATATGTAAAAATACAAACCTTTTAAAAGCTAGATTTATTTTATTGGGAGAAGAAAAAAATTTTAACCAAAACAAAAGAAATGGATGTTTTTCTGCAGATTGGCACATCTCCTGTTCTTCATTTTCAGATTAAATTACTTAGCTTCAGCAATTTTCTTTGCAAGATGTTGCCATGTTTTGTTCCTTAAAATGGTAGGCAATAGTGGCCTCTTGAGTTAATGTAGGAACCTTCTCACTGGCTCAAGGAAGCTTCAGTCATCTCAAGAATTCAAATAATTTAAATGTGTCAAAGCTTCGGCAAATGCAATGCTTTGATGTAGTTGCCGCCAAAATTCATTAATTTTCACAATTTTTTTTTTGGCAGAAACATCTTATAGATCCTCTTGTCTAGTTTCCCTTCCCACCTTAATTATTTACTGTAGATATTAACGAAAATATTTTAGATTAGACGATTTGTAAATGCTTAAGAAATTAAACATTTAACTTCTCAGTGAAATATTATTAAGTATATCTATTTTGATTCTAGAAAGCATATATTTTTTGATAAATTTTATCATAAAATTAAATTCAGATAAGGAAAATTTGTATGAAATGTCTGTTATTAAAAGCTCTTATAAATTAGTTAGGTTTTACGTTAATATATCACACCTTTAAGGCAAAACATTTATTTTTGTTATGATAGCTCTGTCAGAAATATCATATTTTGTTAAGCAGAAAATTATGTGAAGATATTATTTTATTATTTTTAAGTTATCTTCTATTAGTTGAAAATACAGGCTTAATTTTGCATAAACAAACAAATGACCTCTTTCCGACTGTAAATTTTTTTTTTATTTTTTTTTTTATTGTTTTGGCTTGACATATGAGTGTGATTCAGCATTATTTAATCTTTAGAAAGTAGTAATTTTTTTTTCCTGCAGAGGCAAAACTGATACAGATGATCTGTCTAATGTCCTGGATGTATTACTAACTGGATGAGACATTTTCCCATATATATATATATAAAAAAATATCACTTAAATGCAAATATTACATTTTGTAATCTACAAAGTTATTTTACAATGGTCTGAAATTCTTCACTAAAAATGGACTTGCAGACCGCAATCATAATATAATACAAGTTAGCTATTTAAAGATATAATACTGTATTAAGAAAATTCATAAAATTTTAGATAATTTAAAATATATATTAAAAAAAGATGGCATTTAAGTTTATATTTATAATATTTTTATTTTATTTGTAAATAAAGAAGATTCTGATTTTTTTTTTTTTTTTTTTAATTTTTTTTTTTTTTTTTTTTTTGTTTTTTAATCCTGTCCATTTTTTTTTTTTTTCTTTTCCATAAACTTTTGTAAAGTATCTACTAGTTGTTGTAGTGTTATTGTTTTTTTAAGCATTTTAATTCTTGCTATTTCTATTAGATGAATAGTTTTATACATAGCTAATTGTTCATTTGTCTTTTAAATACATCTCAGATTTACTTCACTATTCAGTAAATAAAGCGTTTGTTGATTAGTTATCATTTCACCCCCTCCCTTATCTTATAATCCAAATAGTAAATTGTTCTTTTGATAAAGTAACAATTGATAAAATACCTAAGAGATGATAATTTCTTGCTGCTTGAAATACTTCAGATACTAGTGCATAGATAAGATTAGATCTCAGTACATTACATGAATCTGAAATTTTAAGCACTACCTATATGTTATTAGTTAGGTTTCCCCCTCGCATTTTATTATTTCTTTCTTCTGTACATTAAGTTTAAAATATCTACCAACTGAAAATAAAATTGAAAAGGCCTTATGTTATATAATCAGAAATTTTCTATCCATCTGATGCATTTACCTTTTTTTTGCAGTTTAAGGTTACTGATTCCACTTACTACATAGTCTGATTTTATATAAGACTGCTTAAGTGGAATCAGTAAGATAACAAAAGATCATATTGAAGAAATATAAAAAAATGTCAAATTTAATGTGGCTTCGAAAACATTAAAAAAAAAATCTTTGCATTCCACTATCTTATCATCATAAGTTTAATCTTCCTTTTCAGTAACATTATATCTTTTTTTTTTTTTTTTTTAAATTGATTAAATTAAATTTGAATTTGTAATGCACTTGATATCAAAATAAAGACAAAGATCTGATCAGAGAAACTAATTCATAAAAGCAAAAAAAAAAACCTAAAAAATCTCAGCTATTTAAACAGATTCTTAAATAAAGTTCTTATATTTTGGTTGATTTTGTTTTTTCTGTACTTCTCTTTCTCATCTTGCTTATTGTCTGCTTTCCTTTAAATTATTCACCCTGTGATTTTCTTCTGTTATATTTAAATTGTGCATCTGGAATGTCTAGCTTGGCAGACAAGTGATTATTATTATTCTTTTCTCCTCAGTGTGTCATGATCCAACCAACTGGGGAATGGGGTGGGAGTAAAGGGGAATCAATTTTATTTGAGAATAAAAAATGTATTATATTTTGTTGTTGTATTTTGTAAATTTCTTCCTGACTTGGTAATTGCGTGTGGATTGGTGAATAGTGACTCATGGATCAGAAGTGGTCTCAATGACCATTACTTAAAGAGGCAGTGTTCTAAAGTAGTTGTCGTGTTTGCTAGTTGCCTAATCCATTCACTGTTGCTTCTCGTTAACTCAAGTAATTTAAATTAAATTGTGGTAAGAGATTTATTTTAAGATGTTTTATCTAAAAATTTCCAAATTGAATGATTTTTGTACATTAAGCTTTCTCTCGCTTTTTTTTTTTCTTTTTGTGTAATTTCATTTGAAACATTTTAAGGCAGCTTCAGTTTTGTGAGATTATTCAAGATATGAAATCAATGCAGATGTTTGTCATAATTCTACAGATGCTTCATCTAGAAAATTTAATTGTTAATTTCAAACCTTCAATCACCATACATCAATTGCTGTTTTTGTAAATACTGTCAGTGGGATCAGTTGAAATTTCTTATATAATTAAATTTCTCAGTTTCATATATAATTTGAATGTATAAGGCAATTTATTAAAACTTTGATCAGTTGTTATAAGATGTTTTGTAAATCTGTGTCAGACAAATTTACTTTAGGCTTCGGATAGATGCCTTATTTCCCCGGTTTGTCTGTCTGTGGATACATATCCCACAATGCTTCGCAACAGCTTCTGTTAGCTCAGTTGTAGGTGGCCTGTTAGCTCAGTTGGTTAGTGTCGTGCTAAAAACACGAAGGTCATGGGTTCGATCCCCTCATGGGCATTTTTTTTTCTTCATTTTTTTCTCCCCATTTTAAATCTTTTCAGTTTCTCAACTTAAGTTTTTTTTTTTTTTTTTTAATCATTATTAAGAATTCAGTGTATTACCAAGGTTTGAGTTAAGAATGACTATTATTCCATATAAATAGGGGTGGGTAAGATAGCATGGGGTCGCAAACAGACTCGCGCGAGCATTTTCTAGACCACCCCGGCGCAGACTATTCTAAAGTAAAGGTGACTCAGAAGCCATTGCGAAGCACTGTGATTAATTTACTAATCACTATCCCTACCTTGTTTCTCTTCTAAAAGCAAAATATAATAGTACTTAGAAAAGAACATTATGCTTCTAAATACTGCACCTAGTTTGTAAGTTATTCTAAATATCTAACATTAAGGCATTGAATAAATATTTGTACTACTAGATAAGATTTTATCAAGATATCATCATCTTTTGTTTTATTAAAAGATAATGATAAGCAGTGTTCAGTTGTAATTTCAAGTAGTAATGGAAAGGAAGAGGAAGCATTCCAAACTTAGGAGGACAAGAAATAGTTGCAGTGGCAGCAATAGTTAACGTTACTAGTAGTTTCGGCTTCATTGATTTTTCTCTTTTGACAGTGAAGAACTTGAATTAGTTATAGGGAAACATTGTAAACTTCAATAATGATATTGCTAGCATCATGTTTCTAAAATTAAGCTGCATTCATGGGATGAAATTTTTGAAATGTTAGAGCATGTCAATCATTTTATCTAAAAGTTACAGAGCAAATCAATTATTTTTTTACATAGTTTTGGGCAGTAAATTTGTATGTCAGCATCCTATTATGTTTTTTTTTTGTTTTGTTTATGTCAATTCTAATTTTCTGGAAAAGAAAAACGAGCACTGGCAATCATTATGTATTTTTTTTTTATCATTACTTGCTGATAGTTGCCATTAGATTTGTCTTCATTCAGCCATTATGATCAGGAAAAAATAAATAAAAAAAATAGCCATCACTTGAAATCATTAAATTAGCTTCTAATTGAAAATTCACATTTGGGGAAAATAAAAATTGTTAATAGTTTTCTGATGAAACCCTTACTTATCTAGTTCTGCTTACACTGTAGCATCTACCATTATTTGTATGTCTTTTCCTATGGTATGCTTGTAGCATAGGATTGAAGACAATATGAATAAACGAAAAATGATTAGAGGGGAAATGATAACTAATTCATTAATTTAGCCCCGAGATGGTGTTTTTCTGCTTGATACAGGGATGGAAGCAGATATTTTCGAGATTTTATTTTATTATTTTTATTCAGAATATAATAATCATTAAAATATCTTTTTCCATACAGTAGAGCCCCGATTATCCGCGGAATTGGGTGGCAAGGGTACCGCGAATAGTAAAAATCGCGGATAACCTGAAAAAAGACTAAAAAGGAGGTGTAAAAGGAGGTGGAGCATAAAAACTACGTTTTATTATACAAAAAACATAATATGCAAAACTTTTAAAATATGTAGGCTACAGTACAGCAGAAACCTTTCTGCAGAGCAAGAGCCTGCCACTCAACCACAAATTCTGAGAAGGCCTATAGGATTACGATGCACAATAAACCTGTCAGTAATTTTCGACCTTCACACTGTAGGGCCTATTGTACTTTCCCTGTTTTTAGCTTGGATTAAAATTGTGTTTTTTTTTTTTTTTTTTTTTTTTTGTCGATCTTTTTTGAGGTTTGTAATAAAAAAAATTTTTTGTGGCACTCGCAGATAATCGGGGCTCTACTGTATTTCCATATACTCTTCTTTTCTTGTCCCTTGAATACATTTAGATTTTCAGTTGTGGTTGTTTTTCTTCAGAAGCTTGGAGGTACGATGATTTGTCTTTTATTTATCTCAAGAGAACAATGTACTAACCTAAATGATATTTCATATTTAAGGATTTAGTTATATTACGGGAATTTCATTACATTTTTAATATATCTTTGTTGGTTTAGGGGGTTACATATTAACTTTCTGTACTGTTCCAAAATTGCCCGAAATTACGTTAATATAGAGAAAGGCTTTGCTTTGGTTGCATTGTTTAGTTGCATTATATACATGACAATATTTACTGTATTCAATTCAGTTAAAGCTTGGTGTGTTACCTTAGATTGTGTTAATTTGAAAAAGTAAAATATCCTCATTTGTTTTAGAGCCCCCATGTAGCCTTTCTACATGTAATCATGACTTCCTTTTTAAAGTCTTTATCATATTTGTTGTTTGCAAATGCTTTGAAAATAATTTTTTTCTCCTGACTTTGCAAACAGACATCGGATTATTAACATAAATTTACTGATACTGATGCTTTTCACCATTTTTCAAGTTTATTATTTCTAGATTTTTTTCATTTTTTTTTTTCAGATAAACTATTTGTTCTGTGTGTGTTATTCAGGGGTTTGACTCCAAAATTTCTTAGACATTGTGAAAATACCTATTGCTTTTGTAACAACTCAGTATCTTTTATGATTATTGAGTTAATAAAAATGCTTCCAAATTGTCTTCACAATAATCTTATTTTGCTCCTCACTTGTAGTAGCTCCTCTTGTTGGCTCAAGTTGGTTGTTGTTCACTTGCTTTGTTCATACTTTGTTCTTCTCACCAAGCATATATTGTCCTCCAAATGAGAGATGGCCGGCGGAAGTTTGAACTGTGCAGCCCTTCTGGTAGATGATCAATTATGTTTTCCTGTCACAATGGACGATGGCGTCTGTTTTCACTGAGAAAGACATGTTGATAACGCCAAATTAAAACTTCTCTCGACTATTTAGCGTTATTTCAATACCACTTGCTAACAATAAGTATTTATATAAATAAATAAATATATATTATTTATAAATACAATGCTCTTTTGCAAAGTAACAAGCGATTACCTTAATGGCGGCGTCCTGTCATAAAATCAGACGGAAGTGCTTGACCAGACTAATCGATCATACATGCGCAGATCTAACAAAAACAGGGCGGCCATCTCTCATTTGAAGGACAGTAGTTTTTTATTGTCAGTTTTTTGCTTGGCATCAAGCAAAGTACAGTAGAATCCCAATTATCCGAGTTAATGTGAACCAAGACTAACTCGAATAACCGAAAATTTTAAATAAAATAAATCGTGTAGGTTTAAATGTATATTTTAACAAATACAAAAACTAATACAGATACACCACATACAATTCATATTGAAAGAGTTCTTTTACTTAAAAAAGTCCTTAATTGTTTTTTGTTTTACGTTACTTTGGCGTTTTCTGCAGCAATGTTCCATTTTTTTTTAAGGATAACCCAGAATTGTTAATGTCGAAACCATTCCCCGATTCCAGGTAGGGGATCATATGATTAGATGAACAAAGATTAATTTGCGGAAATTCGGATAATCCGGGTTTTACTGTAATATCTTTGTTTTGTTTTTTTAGGCAGTATGGCAGTAATTTTCAATTATGAATTCCCTTTAGGAAATCTTTTCCCTAGTTACACAAAATGTCTGATTATTTAGTTAAGTATCTATCTTTTATCTGTGGTTAAATATCTGTCTTCCATATATTTCTACACGAGACAATGCTAAACTTCGCCAATCTCATAATAATCCTTGTGGGAATGTTCAATATTAATATGCAGTAGAAATGTCATAACCTTACATTGCTATCAAGACCCTCATAGGAGTGACAGTTATTAACTTTCTTTATTCGATAGTTCATGAAATACTTATAAAAACTTCGGATTTTAACATTAATATCCAGACAAAGGAACCCTTGCTAAATCCAGTTATGCTTCATCCATTTCTTACATCTGCTAATTTCCAAAGAATGTAGCTATCCTGCAGTGGCCCTTATTTTTCATGATGTCTATTTTCAGTTACCTGTATGTCAAGGCCATTAAACATTTTACCCAAATGTAGATAGCTACAGCAGTGTTATAGATTGGATCTATCGTTTATAACATCTCTTAATATGTGTTATATGTAGGTCTATAGTTTGAACAGAAAAAAAAAGTTTTAGAAGTTGAAATACCCATATTCTTTTGGTGATCTGTGATAATATAAATGTAGGCCTAAATATCCTAGAAAGCTGAAAGTTTAGAGTTAGGTGTAGATTAGTGTTTCCCAACATGGGGCCAATACGAAAATTCTATGAACCTATTTGAGGGGTCAGTGTCGTTTTTCCATTTTCAGTGCAAATGCACAGATTTCGTTTCTTGTTTATAACAGGAATTCTATTTTTCTTATATATAATAATAACTATGTTATATTTTAACCGCAACGATATATAAACTGATTTGCTGTTTAAGAACTCTTATATTTATACTGTTTCTTATTTATTTAAATTATGAAAAATCGTAATTGTATATAAATTATTATTTTTATTAGAGGGGGGGGGGCAATAAGTAATAATAATAGGAGGCAAAAGAATTTTAGAAAGCAAAAAAAAAAAAGTTGGGAAACACTGGTGTAGATGGTACTAAGGAAGATCCTTATTGAATTATATATATATTGAACCAATATGCTATCCTTAAAAGACAATAATCACTGTAATTCAAAAACTAAATTTTTGAGATGTATAATCTTATAAGGAAATTTCCTGTTGATTTGGGTACATATCTGACCAGTAGGGTAAATAATGAATTAAGGTCCAGAACTGTCTGCTTATTATATACTCTTTTATGATGAAGATAACTCAAAACCAGTTTGTTTATAAAGGTAAAACTTTCATTGATAGTCTACATGCTTATTAGGAAAATCTCTGTTTATGTAATAAAAGTTATACGGGTAGGTAAGAAGCTACAGGACAAAAGCCATTGTAAACATAAGTGAATAAATAAAGCTTTTTTTGTTTTTTGTTTTGATTTAGCAACTTTTTGTTTCTTTAACAAAGTTTTATTTGCTCTTGCCAAGCTGATATTCCAAAGTTAGCACTGCCAACTATATCTAGTTCATTATATTATATTAAGATAATATATTACATTAAGGGAAGTATTCAGGTTCAAACTCTCTATTTTACCCTTGATTTTTTTTTTTTTTTTTTTCCCTCTTTGCATATTTCTGAAGTTCCATATTTGGCCATCTCCTGTCCTGCAAGATCAACAGGGACAAATGACCTTGTTTTCTTCTTTTTCTTTTTCTAGAGAAATTGCATGTGCACATCTGAATGTTATCAATTTGGAAAGAAATGACGTATAATTTGGTCTTTCAAAGGCAGTTCAGTGTTGATTTTAAAATAGGCTGAAAATTACCAAAGGAATATCTCGTTATTCATTATTATTATTGACACTCCCTCAAAGTTTAACTGTATATTTCAACTTTTTCTTCATCGTTGACATTTAACACAGATGCTTGATTAATATCACTCTCATAGATTCTATTTAAAAATGCATAGTTTCCACTGCTGCTTCATATATTATTGATACATATTGGTTGAATCTTGACTTTAATTTCACTCAGTCTCCTTTGTTTTTCAAATTTCACTTCACTTTCCTTAGATGGAGGAAATCAGTATTCATCATTATCACAACATTGTATCCCAGTGTTGTTTTTCTGCATGCAGTATAAAATAATGTTTCCTTCCTGTCTGTTTCATTCCTGAAATTAATAAGCACTGTAAAAATAGGTTATTTAACTCTGAATATTCAACACACACAGCTTAATTAATTACATTGTTATCTGAGAAACATGTTTTTTGCTGATGGTTATGAAAACTTTGATTCATGTTTGCATTATAATCTTTTTAGAATCAGATTTTCAAACATTGATTTATTTATTTTTGTATTTTTTTTCATTTGAGTTATACATGTACTCATATATATACCCTTATATACTCATATATACTCATAGAATTTGTTTCTTCCATCTTTCAGGACAAATTTCTGCTAATTTATCCTATAGTTACACATTTTTAATTCAGTTAATCCTCTTTGTCTCTTCCTGAGTTTTCCTTACAGCATTCTTGCTCAATTTTTCTACAAGCACGCAGAATAGTTGAATGGTGACATTGCCTCAAAATACTATCACCGCAAGTTTATTCATGTATACTATGCATTTGTCGTCAGTTGTTGCTATCTCTTCATGGATTTCTTTGTGTCATTCACTAACTATCCCTTTGGACTCCTTTGAACTCTTTAATTATCCTTTTTGAACTTGTGTCTGTTTTAGACCTGTTATTCCTTGAGTTGTTTAGCATTGTAATCCTAGTGATCTTTGTTTCTTTCTCATTAGGCTTCAGATCTAAGTGACTTTTCCATTTTACTGATTAATAGTATGTCTTTAGCATGAAGTCATCTGACAGTTTTTCTAGTATTGTAACCTAGAACTCTATTTACTTAATATTTAAATGTATACTTAATAGAAACATGAACAATTTTAGTATAATACAAAGCTATAAATGACAGATCTCTTTAATTTTTTAATATTTTGCCAACATTGGTCATTGTCCAAATTTCAGTGGGTGAAAGTACAGCATGGCCCAAAACAAACGACACTGAACTGTTTTGAACAGAAAACGCTGCAACCGAAAGAATAATAAACGGTGATTGTTGACAAATACATGTTCAATGTGATCTCCTTGGCAGTTTAAGCAGTACTCGTAGCAGTTGCATAGGTGTACCTCACCATGTTCTGGAAGAGAGGTTGTTCCATTCCCCTAAGAGTTGTCACAATCTTTTGCCACAGCTCAGCAATATTTGCCGGAGGTTGTCCTTGAAAAAGCATTTCCTTCAGCATTCGGTTCGATGGATAGCATAACCTTGATCGTGGGTGCTGGACGGTTAAAACACTCCCAAAATTCTGTAGCAACATGTAGCAGGCTAGGTCCATTGCCAAGGCCTGTATGATCGAAAAAAATACTCCACAATAAACACTTTCTCTTCAGTAGTTAATATCATTTTCACAGCAACACTGATTAATCTTACATCCACAATCTTTCCTGTTCCGAATACAACAATCGCCTACGTGTTCATCTCACAGTGCCACCTTTCATGTGGTCAAATTGTTCAGTGCCATTTGTTTTTGGCCATACTGTATAACTAGAGCTATAATAATTGCTTATAATTATCAATTAACTTTGGTTATTATATTCATAACCATAAATTTGAACTTAAGTTATCAGATGATATTCTATATAAGAAGGCAGTACTTGGGGAGGAAATACATCTGTTATCAGTGATAAGGGATGAAAAGAATGAAAGTTCCTAATCTGCATGTCAATATTTTTAATTAAGTCATATTTTTAAATTTGGTATTTTCGTTTCAATGTTTCAATAATTCTTTGGTTTCATTTATTCATTTAAAGCAAGCAGTTCAAAAATTGAAAGCTATCCATAAAAGAACCTGGAACTTTGAATTAATTCTTAATTTTACTTTTTTTTTTTTTTTTTAAGCAAAAGTCATATAATCAACAGTATTAATTATGACTATTTATAATTATTGACCATTGAATTCAGTAAACAATACTTAAATTCTAGGGAATAATATTGAAAAAAAAGAAGCTATAAGAGAGATTTGAAATTATTATTTAATTCAAGGAAGAAAGAAAAAGGGAATTAAATGCAGACCAGAGAAAATATTGAATGAATACGAATAAAAATGTTTAAAATTATAGATGTAATAAATTGTATAAAAGTGGTTCCGCAAATATATTTATGAGTAATAGTAAGAATACTATTATTTGTTAAATAATAATAGTAAGAATAGATTATTTGTTAAATGTAAGATTGTGGGAATTAATTAGGTCGGTCAAAACTATAAAATATTCCTATTGTTAATTGTAGGTTATTAATTAGTAATGACAAAATATCAGTTAAATATAATGCTGTCTATTAATGTGGGTGGAAATGTTGAATATAAAATTAAAATTTTGTAAATATAAAATATAAAACATTACTGTCTTAATTTTTAAATATTGTTGTTTCAAAGTTCTTCAAAATTCTGAAATACAGTCATACCCCGCTGCAACAATTTTGTTTATTGATGCTTCACTCATATGACAGTTTTGAATTGTTATCAATCCTCAATTTTGCATTATCTGATTTGTCACTGTGATTCTTCGGCATCCAGATGGCATCAGCTTGCTTACAAACTACATTACATGCTTCATCTCTGTGATTAATGAATATTTTACTCTGAATGATGCATATACTGCACATTATCACGTACATGCATAATTGACTTAAATAAAACATTAATAAATAAAATAAACACTGAATCCATGCAATTTTGCTTTACTCTTGTTTTAAAATTCATTATGCTAAATTCATTATGTGATTAAATGAATATTAAATTGTTTATAAATTTCTATTATTTTTTTCTTGTTTTTACCTTTTTTTCGTAAAATAAGTTTAAGATGAACTTTTAAAACTAGAGGAAAGCAAAATTGCATGCCTACAGTGTTTATTTTATCTATTGATGCTTTAAGTCAGTTATGCATGATTGCAGTGCAATGTATTCGTAGTTCAGTGAAAAAAATAAATAAAGCAGTGCTTCACAATCAGATAATTTTTGCTTTATAACAACAATCTAGAACCTAACATGATGCAATACTGGGGCATGCCTGTAATAATACAATAGAAACTGCACAAGCATAGGCGATTCCCAGAAATTTGGAATGGAATGTTATAATGGCTCTCACTGTTGTTGAACCAAAAAAATATTGTCTACTTTTCCTGGAAGGAGGAATTCACAAATAAATTGATGAGTGTCCAATCAAAATTATTCGTTATCTCAGACCTGTAGACTTAAGTACATTTAGTGCACATTTTAATTAATCTTACTTTCATTTGTTCTTTGTAGACATATGAACGAAGGAAGTACCATTAGGGATTATTTGAAGAAATTCATAAAATACAATAATTACTAATTGCATTGTTGTAAATTACAGTGCTTTCATGGGATAAGAGTGAAGGTACCTCATAGCAATGCCACTAAGAGCCAGTGGCCAGTTAGGCTTGTTAGGAATGTGATGATAAATAGAAAAAGTTATGTTTACAATCATATTACTCTGAACCTACAAATATATTCCTTACTATCCAACAGATAATGGTGTCAGCTTACCAAAAAAAAAAAAAAAAAAAATCCTGCTGGAATGTTTTAGACACTGTATAGAATATAAATAACTACAGAGTTTAAGAAAGTGTGCAAAAATTGCAAATTGCTTCTGAGTTATTCCGTAATATTACTTAAGGCTTTACGTAGAAACACACCATGATATTCTGTGTTATTGATATACATAAGTAATTGTGATATTATGTTATTTATCTGTACATTAACAATATTTCCTACACATTAAACCAACTTCTGCCTTAGAAACGCTTGCTTGTGTTTCCAACTCTTATATTTCAATTAGTCCAAATTGTATTACCTGCTTCTATCTGAAACTTTATTTAGCCTAACCTTAAATTTAGTAAAAAAAAAAAAAAAATGGGGAGAATGATCAATCATACATTACCAAAATAAGGATTCATAAGAATTTACATAGAAGATTGGGTTATAAAAAAGAAAGAAAGAAAAAGCAAACTTGTTCAAATACTTGCAATTGTTACTTTCCATCAATTGAGACCTGCTTCTTTTATCTCTGCAGTATGTTTCTTTCATTTTGTTTTTTTAATTCAAATTTAATTTATTTAAAAATTTATGATGCAAAATAAACTAATGTTAAATTGTGTAAGTTGGCAATGCAGAGGAAGTTTAAAATTTGAATGAACTGTAACAGAGTATTCTAAGTTTGTTCATTCATAAAATTTTGAGGAGTCGCCCTCTTCAAAAAATTTATTTCTTTTGGAGTGAGTGTTTTTCCATATGCAGCTTTTATGTTTTTCGATACGGAATCTCTGGTTTATTAAATTTAAGCTTTATAACTTTTTTAACTTTACTTAACTTTAACTTAACTTTTTAACTTTACTTTTTTAACTTTAGTTCTTAGAACATCAAACATTTTTTTTTTTTTTATCGATTTACTATTTTAAATAATATAGACACTCGCAGATAATTTCATTTTGCACATTACATGATACATACTTGACACAGTACATGGTGGTACATGAGCAGTCTTTTAGTGAATGCCAATTGCATAAGTTTTAATATGAAAACTAGTTTGATTTTGGATAATATGAGTTTTTTTCAGGATTCGGATAAAAGATGTTCTACAAAATAAAACTTATTAATCAATAGAGGCCCCAAAAATTGTTCTGCAAATTCTATGCTGCCCACTTCATCTTTAAATTTATTCCCAAACTTACAAAATTGGAAACTTGTTTGTCTGTTATTGTCATTAATGTGTTTTGTTTTTCCAAGATAATGAAGAATATTATCAGCTTTAAAAAGAAAGTCTCATTTTTCTTTAATTTTTTGCTCTAAAAAAAAAGGATGATTAAACTTGACCTTTTATAGTATTTGAAATACCATTCCTTAGTTTAGTAAATATGTCTTTTTTTTTTCTTCCATTCAGATAATGTTGATATCAAATATTTTGTTAAAGAGTTTTGATATCAGATTAATAGAATTTATGATACAAAAGAAGTTACAGTTTTCATAGAATTTATTTGCTTTGCCACTTCAATTTCATTTGTAAATTCGTCAATTTGCATATAAATTTTTAAAAATTTCTACCATTTTAATATTCGTTTTCTGTATATTTCCTTCAAGGATATGTTAAAAGAAAGTTAATCTGGTTAAGTCTATAATAGAAACTTAATATTAAGATTTGAAAATCAAGTTATGAAAATTTTAAAAAGTTTCAGATAAAGCAGTTCTTGAATCTTTAGTTATAAAATTAAGAACATATTGCAGAACTTTGCACTGTTAATCTTGCTGTTTTAATAAATGGGAAAGTAATCACTGGTTACCTTCCTATTAAACTTATATTTGTTCTCAATACAGATTAAAAAACAAAATACATATGCATATATTATTGATCACACATTGCATTCACGTTGATCCTAATAAACAGCATGAAATTGTTTTGCATTCTTATGTCAGTTTTGGATTCTTGAGACACAAAGAAATATCATAGACATCTGGAGAGGATAACTTAAAGTCTGAAGTTATCCTCATTGTATGAGAACTTCTAGTAATAGTGAGTGATGGCTTGCCAAACAAGGAGAGGCTAAAAATAAAAGAGTTGGGCAAGTGGAATGTGCATCTTAAATCTGCAGTCAGAAAAATAACAATCATTTACATTTTTTTTTGCATTATTACATCAGTTTAGATTTTAAATAAATCTCATATTAGAAATCACTTTGGTTAACAATTTTTTTTTCTCCAAATAGAATTAGTACTGTTAGGTCTGCTTGTTAAATTACTGGTATTTGAGGATACTTACGTTTCTTCCTTTAAAATAATCTCAATTTGAAATTAATTGTTTTGTTTGTTTGTTTTTTCTTAGAGTAAGTTTGTAGAAAGTTGTTTTAATTTTTTGAAGAAATGAAATTCTGCATTTAGTTTTTGTCTGATTCCTGAAGATTGCTGATTATTCTCCCCCCCCCCTCCATCTTTTCAAATGGCCTGGAACTTAATTAATAAATTTATGAAATTAACAAATGTATATTTTTGTCCAGTTATATTTTACTTAATTGAAAGCTTTACATTATTCCTCCTATTAATCCAACTTGTCAGAATCCCTTCAATAAAATATTACAATATATTGTGTTCTTTATATGCCCTGTTATTATTTAAAAATAAGAATATACCTAAAAATTCTGAACTAATGTACATTACTGAAATGTTTTAATAAAATAGTAAAAATTGACATTTCATTGATAATACGTCTTTATTACAGAAAAGATTTATTTTGTAGTACAAAGTAAACATTTGCTGGGAACTTTATTTAGAAGCATCACTTATTAATTAAAGTTTCATTTAATTTTTTGTGCCGCCATTTTGCATTTACGATCTTTTTTTTTTTTTTTTTGTTAGGAAAAAAAAAAATACTTTTTTTATTTTATTTTATCTGTAGTCTTATCATTTTTCTTATTTGTATGTAAGAGTTCTCTTTGGTTTTCAGAAGTGAAATATAAGCTTTTCATTTGGTTATTGCACTTAGAGCAGCTTCTCTTTTAATAAAAACAGTTTGTTTCTCAAATGCTGGCAAAGTTTGTGGTTGACTGGTTTTTAACCCACTTTCACTGCCCAAAAATTACTTCAGTATATCTGCTTCCCAGAAAGCAAAACAGTAGTTGAACATATAGCATTGATTCACACACTGCTATTAGGAACCGCGTACAGGTGAAGGTGACACTCACTAAATCTACACTAATAATGAAGTAATTATTCTTTTTAAATGTATTCAGATCTTCAACTTGAGCACAACCGAGCATTCTTAAGATAGTTTTGAGCATAAGTTTCCTTGGGAGGTGTGTGTTTGTATTCCACTATTGCTACATGAAGTTTTAACACAGTTTTCCTTGTTTATTACTATAGCAGTGATGGCACCTTTAACCTAATTATTCATTTAATTATAATAAACATAAGGAACACTAGTAATAGAGATATTAGTGTATTAATTTTACTTAGAATTTCAATTTCACATATAAATTCTTTGTGCTTTTAAATTTAATTTACCAAAATAATAGAATTTTTATATATTTTTTTCAGTTACAGATTTTTAGCAAAATTTCATGCTTTGATAAGGTTGCATATAGAAATAATTTTTTTGATGTAAACGAATTAACCAAGAATTTTATTTGGGGGAGATTTAAAATTAGGAATTTTCTAGTAAAAAATTACAATTGTCATTTAGAAACATTTGCAATAAAAGCTTTTGTAAATACCATTCTGTCAAAATTCAAATATCTTTCTGAACTATAAAATTAAAAATTTTCCTTACACTATCAGTTTCAGGGAACATAATGTTTGTTTCTTTCCAGTTGTTGAGGTTCTGAAGTTGTTAATATATATTTGCAGTTAATTTAAATATTGTCTGACACATTCTTGTTAGTAATATATCTTAATCTTTAATCCATATTTTTTCTTTTTTAAATAAATTTTGAAATTTTCTTTTTTGCTTTCTTTTCCCCTTTTCTTTTAAGCCCTTTAACTGATCATCATTCTTTCGATTTTAAGTATAAACAAAAAAAGAATAAGAATGTTTGAGTTTGTTTTTTAAATTACTGAATGTTAGAATTTGATGCACTATTTTTAATTTGTTTTGTTAACTTGCCAAATACATTTTCAGTGACAGTTCATATTCATTATCATTTGAGGATTATTTTGAATGCTGCAATTTTAAAATTATACCTTGTTAATGATTTTGTAGATTTTAGCAAAGCTGTGGAGTCTTATAAGAATAGGGAGTTGTGGAAGCAGTTTTAAGTGGAATCAGACACAATAAAAATTTATTAACTCTAACTCTGGCTTCAAAACTGATAATATAATAGCAATATATAAATAAATATATGCTGTGGTCTTTTACTCCTAATTGTGTACTTATGTTTGTAGCAAAATGGTTGTTTTTAAAGGTCATTTGCCTGAAGGGACATTTTGCACTGTAATGACTACACAGGGATGGCAGTTAATGTAAGACTGTTACATTAGTTTGGATAACTTCAATCTCTTCCACTCCTCTCCAAAAAAAAAGAAACAATACCAAGATTAATGTGGAGTGAATCCATCTATCTATCTATCTATCTATCTATCTATCTATCTATCTATCTATATAGTTTGTTTTTTTTTTGTTTTTTCTTCTGCTTTTGAAAAAAATCAAACAACCAAACAGTAAAGGCGCCCAAATAAAATTGGTGGAAAATGAATTGTTGAATTGCTTGAATTGACCATAGGTAAACTATTCTTGTAGCAGCACATGACTAATTCTAGTTTTGATTTTTTTTTAAATATATGCAATAATGATTTAAATATATGCAAAAAATTTCTCTTTTAATAGTTAGTTTTAAATTTATTACTAACATCAAGCTTTCATATTTGTTGTTCATAAGCTACTCCACTTAAGTATTAAAACGAAATAGTAACACAACATCAGATTTTATTGATTGAATCTAAATTTTTTATTAGTGGTCCCATGTTACAGTTAACATAGGGAACCGCTATTGCTTTTGTGTTGTCTGTATGTCACACTCTTTAGCGGCCAAACGGTTAGAGATATTAGAATGAAACCTTCACCATTGTGTTCAGCATCAAAAAGTAGGTGACCACGAAAAAAAAAAAATAGACCTGTAGGACCACTCCCTGACCTCCCAAATTAACGTTTTCCATAGCAGTGTTAGTAATAATGATAACAATTAACAGTAATAATACTGATGCTTCATACATAACAATATTAACAATTGCCAACAGGACATCATTGTTAATATTTACAAACGTATTGTTTCCTAAATTCTTTAACATATTCAAATGATACACTAAGCATTGTATTAGCAAACCCTAGGTTACAGCTTGCCTGTAAAAGATAAAGGAACGGTCTTGCATTTATATGCTCTTGCTTTTAATTATTTTGTTTATACAATTGTGCATATTATGGGGCCGCTTTACTTTTGACACTGTCTAAAAGCATTAATTACCTTGTTTTGTAATGTAATACTTCAAAATATTATTATGTAAGTGCCAAAATTCATAAACTGATAAGAATGTCTGCAAATTTTCGCATGAGAATGTATTACTTTTAAATCTCATGTAGGCCAATGTTGAAAGTATCATTTTTTATTTTTTTTTTCGAATATGAATGTTGTATTTTTGCTAGAATGTAGAAAAATTAGCATTTTTGTTAATTTTGATTAGTACTGCACTAGACCTTTTTTTTTTTTTTTTTTTTTAATCACAGATAATTTTGAAGCAATAAAGTAAATATATTGTGCTTGTGTTTTATCATTTCTTCTAATATTTTTTTTTTTATCCCTTTCTTATTTAAGGATTCTGTTTCAAGAGCTGTGAAACTTAATGCCACACGTAACAGTGGTGAACCAGCTTCATCGGACACACTCTACAAGCTGCAAGGAGACCCTCAGCATAATGGTAAACAGTCTTCAGGACGTAAGTTTGATTACTGTTACTGAATTCATTATTAATTTAATGTGTTAATTGCAAAATGGAGTGTGATTAGGATAATCCTTTTCATTTTTGTTTCTGATCATTAATTTTACATTCATGAATGATGAATTAAAATAATATCATTTAGATTAGCAATAATGTATAAAATATAGTAATTTACAAAACCTTTAAGTATTTTAAAAAATAAATTATGGAATCACTATTGATTAACTGATGTTTTTCTAAAAGGGAATTCCTTAGTTTCGTGAAATAATATATTAATTATTATTTGCTTTTATTTACTGAAACAAAATACATTTTTAAGAGATTTACAAATATTTTATTCTGAATTAGTTAAGATTTTGAAAATTAATAGAAGAAAACAAATCTTAAAACAATATTAAAATGAAAAAATAAAAGAAAATACAAAGATATACTACATATGAAGTATAGAGATACGTAGAAATAAAAAAACTTCAAGTCTATTATCCATAAAATGTTTCTTAATATTTCTTTTCTTTTTCTTTTATTTTTTTTTTAAGTCATGAAAATAAAATTAAAAAAAAAGCGAGAAGCCTAGGTTTATATTCAAATTATAATTATTGAATACAGATAATACAAATTTTCCATTTGCTGGGGGGGAAAAAAATGAATTACATCCACATTATTTACTTAAATTGTCCATATCAAGTTAATTTTAATCCATCAAATCATATGCTGATTTATGGATTAGCTAGAAAGGATTTAATTTTCATTGTTTAAGAGTATGAGATATAAACAGAAATCTATTGTTTAGATTCCATTGCTGTTCTATGGAATGTTTGAATTATCTGCTAATTTCTTGATCCAAACCTTGGAAAAACATTTAATGCCAATGTTAGATTGTCCCTATTCCTTGAATATGCATACCAAGTTTCAAAAAGATCCATCCAGCAGTTCAGGGATCATTAAGGGGAGGGGATATTTACATCCTGATGAGCCTCACTTATGGAAAGTAGGCTAAAAATATGAAATTTTCTTCTAGCTTTTTATTGCAAGATAAATACCTAAAACCCAGCATTTCTCTTGTCTGAAATGAAACAGTCTGAAATTAATCAGAATTTATCAGAGAAATTTTCTTTTGTTTGTTTTGCCATTAGTGTCTTTTACAATATATGTTAGTGGTTTCTGAGTTTCTGTCTTAGTTCACTTTTGTATGTCCCGATTTTCTTCAGATGTATCATTAATGGAAGTTAAACTTAAGATTCTATCTGGCAGTCTTTCAATTATTCTTAGCAAGGTAGCTCACAACGTCAAGACTTTTATGCTAATAAAAGGAAAGTTAAGGATTATTCAGTCTTCACAGCAAAATACTGTTGACTGGAATGTCCATACAATTCTTTCTCAGATGATTATGGTTTTCTCACCGATCTTCAGATACTTATTTAGCTTCACTCAAGATTTGCTTTGTTATTCTCCCTTACCGCTGCTGCATGATAGTTAGCAGCATGTAACATGTAACACATGTTTTCATATTTTTATTTTTTAATGTAACAATTCTTTATCCTTGTATCCCTGCACAATTTCAGAAGAACTTATATAACCTCACAGTTATATTTACTGTCTATTCCTTTATGTGGTTTTATAAATTAACATTTTACAGACAATGATTTTTGTGAGTCATTTACAACTGCATTCACAGGCTGATCTTTTGATCTGTTCGGGGCATTTGAGACATGTAATCAGCTTGATAATCTTTAGAAGAAACCCTCATGTCTTGATAAATTATTTAGGTTGCTTTAATAAGCATTTGTATTTTCCTGAACTTTGTATATTTCCTTTGTTAAGATCTTTTATTTCTCTTGCATTTCATTATTATCAACCTGTTGATGAACCTCCATCCAGTTATAATCTATAATCAGTTGTATGCTTTTCATTGAGAGGGCGAAAATGTAGTTTTAGTTAGAATCAGACCATAACTTATTCATTGCTTTCTTAATGACCATTGTTTTTTGTTCTTTTATTTGCCTTGGTGAATAAAAATTTAATTGATATTTTGTCTTAAGCATATTGTTTCCTCTCACTCTTATATAATCTGATTAACATATAATGTCTTCTGTAGGATTAATTGATTCTAATTTGCTTGCAGAAGTATCTCTTGTTAAGAGATGTCTTTATTATGATTTCTTTCAGAAAAATTCTTGGAAGGCTCAAGTTTTACCAATGCAGCACATTTCTTTTCCCTTCTACTACTTCTGCTTTGACTTCAATGTATGAATAAATATGGAGGATCTTTATATTAATTAAATATGAAGATATTTTATCTATTGGGACTACAAAGCATTACAATTTTTACTGCTACAGATTTTATGGCATCTAATGTCCCCCTTTGAATTGATTCCAGATGACAAGTATTCTTTGCAATCCTGCTGAAAGAATTAATTAATGCTTTCTTGATGCTCTGCCCTAATCCTCACAATTAACATTAACAAGGAGTTTTGGTGACTATTTGTTAATTGTACTTTAAAATCTTCCATGTATGGCCTTTTACAGTTTGACCCCAGTTTCAAATGTGATCTATGAGAAGGCTTTCAATAATCAAAAGTAGTCTGCCATATAGTATTGTGCACATTTGCACTACTGTTTTAACATGAAGAAACACCATTCAAAGCAAATTTAGGTCTTTTATAAAGCTCCTTTTGCCTCATCTTTTTAGATGAGTATTCTTCCATTTTTCTTTTTTTTTAACTGTCAGATTTACAATATATTGAAATTCTTACATTATCTCAGGAATTTCTGAATAAATAATAAGATTTTCAAATTTTTTATTATTATTATGGAAAAGTTTTAAACCTTGGGTTTCCCCAGCAAAGACAACATGGCGGCTCAAGGACCAAAGCACATATTGCTAAGTGTAAAAAAAAAAAACAAAAAAAAAACTATTATTATTATTATTCCTTCTCTTTCATTTATTCTCCATTGAAGAAAATGATTCAGACATTCATTCAGTTATCTGTAGAAATATGGGGATTTTTTGCGCCCAGTTGATGGTTCAAATTTCAACATCCATTAATAACAGATCAAGTTTTAATCCCTTATTCCAACTTCAGATTGTTTTTGTGTTGAATTAGTTATATTCCAGTGGATTACATTGCTCAGGAAACTACAAATATTTTTATATTCGAGTTATTATTTTCCAAAGTAATTAATTATCATTTCAAGTTTAGGATGCATTAGCTGTCTGGAAAGCAAGAACTTTTAATAAAAATATGTTCATTATATTTAACACTGACCCAAAAGTTATTTTTTTTTTATTTTTTTTTATTAATTAATTAATTAATTAAATGAAGAACAATAAATTAATTTCTTATTATTGACAATAATTGGTGCCAAGTTGCATCAATTTTAAAGTGCTCTAGTGAGGAAGTTAGCTTTCTTTCAACACTGGCATTTTATTAGATTGTATGACACAGAAGATTTAAGCCTCTCTGGACCTTTAAATTCATATCGTTGTGTACTTGGTCAACTGACAGTATATCAAGACAGATATTCTGCAAACGTTTCATTTTTGAGAACAGCTTGGAGATATTCAATTAGAAAGTGGAATACAGTATCCAGTTAAAACTACAATAGTATTCCTTTTCAACATGGATTGGTGTTCTTTCCATTCATTTATGATCATTTGGTTATTTATTTTGTACTTTAATTTTACATCTCATTCAAGATCTGTCGCATAGATCTCAGATCTACACCTACATCTTTAAAAGAATATTCCTATCTTATATTAATAGCACTTTTAGTGCCTACATTTTTAAATTATTCTATTTAAAAATCCCTACTGTATTTTTTATAATTGTTTAAATTGCAATTTTTAAAAACTTTTTTTTTTCCATCAATCATCAAATCTATATTTCACCTTTTCTTTTTGTTGCAATAGCGTTTTGGCTCTGCTAGTTTTCTGTAGCAAATTTTCCAAAGTTTAGAGAGCACAATATCTATTTCCCAGTGGAGCTATAATTATAGCCAGTAGTTCTTTTGTAATGAATTTCTTCTTAATTGTTATTATCTATTTTAGATATTAACAATTTTTACATTACTTATTTTTACATTTTTTATATATATATACAGTAAAATCCCAGTTAACCGAACTCGGGTCAACCGAAATCCGGGTTATCCGAAAGTCCTCCGAAAATCGAAAATCCAAACAATGATACTGTACTGCATAGAAATAATTCGAGGGCGAGAGTGTGTTGGGCTATGGCTAAACAAACAAAAATTACTTAGTTTTTTTAAATGAGTAATTCATACGCTACAAACTATTAAGTACAGAATACTGTATATTGATGTAGCCTACTGTAATCCTAAAAATGTAATTTTAACTTTAATAAAGAACATAAGTATATTATACAAAGAGATTTTTGAATTCATTTGACCTTCAAAACCTTTCAAAAATATGTACTGTAATTACAATACAAAATACTGTAGCTGTATTAGATGTTCATGGCTTAACCGAAAAAATTGTTATCCAAAACGGCTCCCCCCCCCCCTTTTTAGCTCGGTTAATCGGGGTTTTACTATATATATATATATATATATATATATATATATATATATATATATACTCATGTTTGTGAAAATTGCATCAGAAAATCTATTACACATATTACTAATAGTGATACAAACAAATGATTAAAGTTTCAGAGCAAAATTACAACAATCAGTATGGTATAGAGCCTCCACGAGCTGCAATAACAGCTGCTATATGCGGTGGCATTGAATAAAACAGGCCTTGGATGTGTTCCTGGGGATTCGCCTGCCAGGCTGCTTCTGAGTCCACAGTTCATCGGTATTGGCTGCTGGATGACAATGATGGACTAGTTGCCAAGTATCCCAGACATGTTCAATAGGTGACATATCAGGCAACCATGCAGACCAGGGAAGAATGGGTATCTGCCTTGCATCAAAGATGGCCTGGACATTTCTCGCAACATGAGGTCAGGCATTGTCTTGTTAGAATGTAGCTCCAGAAGTGTGCTGAAGGAAGGGTAGACTTCCCGTTCCACAACTACCCTGATATAGTGGTTGCTGTTGAGTGCCCACAATTCGTAAGAGCCAAGATTGCCTACAATACCCAATTGCTCCTCAAACAATCAAGCCTAATGTTTGTGCAGTATGACACTGGACAATGACACCTTGATATCGTCTAATGCATATGCGGTCATCATTGTAATCCAAGTGGAAGCGGGACTTGTCTGAAAACACGACATAGTGCCAATCTGCATGCCAGTAGGTGTGTTCAAGAGCCAACTGTAGCCTGAGGCGTCAATGGTTCATTCCCAAGGGAATCCTCGGCAAAGAAATGCATGTACATATTCCTCTGCATAGCAGATGCCATCGAACTGTGGAACCAGACAATGTCAGACCTGTTGCAGTGTTCCAACATTATGCTAACACTCAAGAAGAAGCTGAATGGTTTGTCACTGATGAGTTGTCTATCATCCAATGGTGTAGTCACATTTTGTGGTCCACTTCTAGATTTTCAACTCGACCTGTTCTCATCAGTCCACTACTTCCATGTTTACATCGCTGTCATAGCATTATTCACCATACAAGCAGCAATTTCATGATCGTCCTTCACGCAAGCCTATCATTCGGCCCCGTTCAAACTCTGTAGCTTGTTTATAAGGCGCCCTTTGACTTCGATGAGGCATACTGATGCCAGTAGGCACGTTTACAGCTCTCTGACGATGAAAAACTATTTGTTTGAATCCGCAACAGTCCTCTACTTACACGCTCTTATACGACAATTCAGAGGGTGCTGCTGAGTCTAGGCATGTGCAATCATTCCCAAATTTTAATCATATGCATATCATACACTGCTTTACATTTCTTGTAAGTTTCACTTCATTTGCATGTTTCCTTAATGGTGTTGCATTTTTCACAAACATGAGTGTATATAATGTAAAAATGTTTAGATCTGTTGATAATTCTACATTAATTAGAAGTGTGTTTTTTTTTTTAATTTTTTTTTAATCCATATTTTAGCTGCTTTCAAACTTCAATCATGTTGGTGATCCTCTCATGTCTCGGGTTACTTTTCTAATTTATCAAGGGTAATCTTTGTCAGTCGTGCTTCTTTCTACCAAACTAATATTTTGAACACTAAAGAGAGATCAAGGGCTGGTCTTTATTATTGCATCTGTTTTTTTTATTTTTTTTATTTAAGGATTGCAGAATTAAAAATAGCAAATCTCATAAAAAGTTGCTTTGAATCCTATTAATGTTTTGGGATAATTGAGTGTAATTGTTGATAATTGTTCGCATTCCTCACAATTAGATTCCGTGATTTGAAACTGCAACTGAAAGATTGAACATAAAAAAATGAATAGGCTGAAAACATGATTTGCACTTTCAAACAAATAAAAATTTTTTTTTTTTTTTTTTTTAATTTTTCCAGTTGAATATATCTCAGAGGTTGGGAAAGCTGCTTATTTCAAATTTAAAACTTTTGTGCTACATTACTGCTTTTAAAATTGCTTTTCAAATGAGAAGCTTCCTACTAATAGCCAAAGTAGGAAGTTCAATAAAACTGTTGGCTACTGTTCAATAAAATGCATGCTTTCACAATATAACAGAAATAATTTTCTATTTATTTGTGGCTTATTTCACACTAATCTTCAAAAATTGGAATTCAAATTAAATATATGATTTTAGTCTTAAGAAAAAAAAATGATCAATCAATTGTTAGATCCCTGACAGCAACAAAGGTACAAAAAGCATGATTATAAATTAGAATAAACATATGAATAAAATATCAGTGTTGAAAGCTAGTGTTGAATGAAAAAAAAAAAAAAAAGCTAGTGTTGAATGAATCATATTATAAAGAATCAGAATAATAGATCATAAATAAATAAATAAATTACTGTAGATTTTGTTTTCTTACAAAAATTTTTAATATTCAGTTTTTATTTAAAAATAGCCTTTTTTTAATGTTATTTTTAATTTTTTTTCTTTTTCTTTTCTTTAGCATTTTTAAATATTTCATCAAAAATTATCAGAAAACCAAGTTTTGAAAAGACACTAAATTTGCACCGAGGAAGCCCTGCACTTGACAGCAGTACAGCCAGTACTCGTTCTGATAGCCCTAGCATTACTTTGGGTGGTTTTCAGTCACGTAGCACATTTGAGTCGGTTGTTAGAAGTAATGCTCAGTTAACTGATTCTGTGTCCCACCTTCAAGTTTCCCGACAATATTCACCAAATTTTGGAATAGAACCACCTCCTCCTCCACCTCCCAGGACTCAAGGCCCACCACCCACTCCACCCAGAGGGACTACACCACCTCCAGCACAACTTGTGCAGTCAACATTCCTGCCTACCACTCAGGTACTAATTCTTTGCTAATTATAAAAGTGGTGATCTAATTTTAAAAGTATTAAAAAAAAAAATAAAAATAAAAAAGAACGTGTCTATTTTGATGTCAATGTAAGTATTGGTCAAACTAATTAAATGAAAGATAAAGGGAAAATTACATAACAGAAAAACAAAAACGCACATAACTAAACAAAAATTCACTGTTTTTTTTTTCTGTTATGTAATAATCTTATACGCACGTTAAATTTCATTTCAATAAAGGGAAAATGATAACATTTTATACATCATAGGCTTTGACAGTGTAACATTTAAGAAATTAAATTGTTATAGAAGATCTTTTCTGTCAGCATGTTCTCCTTAAGCATCTAATTCACTAATTGCAATGGTAATAACAAAAAAAAAATAGAAAGAAAGAAACCCGTTAAAAATGGATTAACTGTTAATTTTTTTTTTTTTTAATGGTCTTATTCTAAAAATATCCACTTTACAAAAAAAACGAAATTTTCACCAATAAAATTGCATAAATATGGAAAATTTCATATTTAGCTATAAAACATGAGATATCTGCATGTGAACTAATGTAAAGAAATAGCAACATATAGCTAAGGAAGCAGTTTTATCAGTTATTGTATACTGAAACTGCATATTGGGTGTTTCAGAATCATTCATATACCATTGCATTTGACTAGATTTTCCACTACATTAATAGTAGCTATAATCCCAAACCACAGACCAAATTCTTTGGATTGAACATGATGATTTGAAGAGGAAGGTACAGAATCAATATTTATTAAATAATTTAGTAATGTAATATAATTCCATGCAAACCACTCATAAATACAATTTATTTTCTATTTTTAAAAGTAAATCTTTATTATACCAATATGCTTTATTAATATATTATTTATATGGTCATGGTTAAATTTGTCTACATTTAAATTTAGACAACTATACTGTGGTCTTGCGAATAAGTTATTGACAGAACATAAGAAAAGATTGTGACAAATGTATTAAAATATTGGTTAGTATTAGAAAGATGGTTAATAAAAAATCATTAATTTGAAAATTTTTGAATTGCAGTCATGATAGATATAATGCATATCTTGGTATTATTATAAGCAGTTATGATATATATAATTCATATCTTGGTATTATTATAAGCATGCAGTTATCTGTTAAATATGTAGAAAACATGGGTAACCTACATTTAAAAATGACTTTACCCATTAAGTTTTTTTAATGATTATATGAAAAGATCATTTCAAGACGATAAGCAAAATGTAGACAACCCCCTCAAAGAAAAAAAAAGTATTATAGGAAGAGTTTCAAAAGTAGAATTCGGTGTTAATTTGTTTAAATACATCTACAACCCCAAGTCTTTTGGCTAGCAAAAACTATTAGTATTTACATTCATGTCTTTTGAGTAGTTCTTTGACAGATGAAAGTTAAAGGCAAAGTTACACATCAAAAACAAGTAGTGAAGACCCACTTTCACATAAAAATCTGTAAAATTCTGGATAAAAGTAAACATATAACAGTACATAACGTATAGTCAGAAACCAAAAATCATTATTATAAATTAAAAACAAAATACATGTAGTACATAAATTGTTTGTTTTGCTTGAATTTATTTTGTTTAAAGCCAGATGCCCATTTAAATGACATTCTGTATCTGGTCTTGCCAAATCTTGAGAGACTTTGGCATGAGAAAATAGCATCAAACTTCATACTAATTTGTGTCAATCAACACTTATGTCATGAAATCACAAATAAGTAAAATAAAGGGGTTATATTGAGTCTTCACAATAAAATTAGTGCGTGGAAAGGGATTTGCTAGTCAGAAAAGGTTGACAGTATTAATTACAATTTTCAGTTCTGAGTTATTGTCTATTATAAGATTGTTGTGTTGGAATGTCTGTCATTTAGAAACAATCAATGTAATACAAAAATAATAATTTGCAAGTTTTTATCATAGGGTTTTTTTTATAACTGATAATATAGCTCAAAATAATTGCACAGCTTTAAATTTCAAGTTGCTTGTTTATTCTTTTGCAATAATGTTATTTACTCTTGATTAAAAAAAGAGGAAGAGAAATCGAATAACCTACAAGTAGACAGTACTGATTGTTGGTTCTAGTACTGTTTCTACTAATTAAATATTAAAAAAAAAAATCTTTTTTTAGTAAAAGTAACGTAAAAGAAAATAAGAAATGCACAAAACTAAAAAAAAAAAGACAAACAAACAAACAAAAATTTACTGAGCTAATTTTGGTTTATGTGCTGGGAATCGGAGACAGTACCGTTTCGGTACCAATTGATTGATTGATTGTTATCCCCTTGTTATTCTTGATTTATTTTTTGATGTTTTTTTTAAAATGAGGGGTCATTGTCTTGTTCGTTTCTCTGTTTTGTGTATTGTCCTCCTTCACTGAGCTGGGTATGCTGGACGGGATTGGACTGATGAGTGTTGCAATTTGAAATGATACAGTCTCCAATTCCCAGCACATAAATCAAAATTAGCTCAGTGAATTGTTGTTTTTTTTTGTTTGTTTTTTTAATTTTGTGCGTTTTTTATTTTCCTTTAAGTAATATTCTTGTCACGCACGTTGAATTTGATTTGATAGTAAAAGAAACAGAAATAGTAATAACAACAGTAGATCTAATAAAAATAATATAAAAGCATTTAAAATTGCCGACGTATTTTATGCTAATACTATTAAAGTAAAAAATGGCTATTTTAAGTTATTATTTTTAGGTTGAAGTATATTACATAAGTCTGGATTTCTGTTTTGCTTTGTTTTTTAAATATAAATAAATTTATTTTTTATTTTTTTTCTTTCAGCAGGTGCAGCATAAATTAAAGCGGATTTCCCCAGTACCCCAGTCCACTCGAACTCATGCAACTATTGGTTACAACAGTCCAATTTCTCAGAGTTCGACACCACAGCGGGGTACCAGTCCAGTTTCTGTTGGCAGAGCACCAATAATTGTGCAGAATTCTCTACACCTCCAGCAGCAACTGAATCAGCAGATTCAGTCATTGTATAATGGAGGAGTGGCACAAATGGAACCGCCTCCTCCTTATCCCATAGGCTCTACTGTGGTCCAGGGAACTGTAGGCATTGCCACTAAATTAACTTCACCCCCGCCTTACACAACAACAAGTAGTCGTCAGAGCCCTACACAGGGAAATAGCGATTATCCAGGGGTAATGGTATCTCAAATTCAAAAACGAACTTCTCCTACCATTTATCAGAACCAACTTCCATTCCCTTGTTCTTCATCACAGTCTCCTGTAACACCCATTGTTACCTCTGCTACTGTGGTAAATAGTAGTGCCTTAAGACCTGCTCCCCTGCAAGCATGGAGTGCTCGTCAACCACCTCCAATTATGCTGTCAGTGAAAAGTACTCAAGTTCAGAAACCAGTGTTACAGACTGCTGTGGCACCTACAGCTCCTCCTGTAAATAGTCCCCCTCCTCCACCACCACCTAGCTACACATGCAGCATTCAACAAAAAGTTCAGACAGAATCTCAAGTTAATCCATCTCAAGTGAATTCCATCGGAAGCTACGCTGGAATTGCTTCTGCAGTTACAACTCCTCATGTTTATGTTTCTGCTGGCTCTCAGTTTCCTACTGGAGCCAATGTTGCAGCAACAGTTCCCACAACAGAACCTCCAAGTTATGCTTCTACTATGCAAGCTTTAGCAGTTCAAAGAGGCATATCTCCTCTCTCTTCTAATGTTGTAAATACAAATCTTCCATCTTATAGTATGTCACTACATTCAGCAACAAGTGCCTCTACCACTGCTTCTCAGTCCTCTGTAACCAGTTCGATAGAAAGTATAACAAATAATTTAGAAACTCAACTTAAAACAGTAAGTCCTTCCCCAAATCCCATCACACCAGTTAGTGCATCCAGTTCTCAAAATACGTCGTTAGCAACAGCAACACCTGTTAATGTTTGTAAAACAAGTACTGTTGAGCAACTTTCTTCAGTTACATCAACTCAAGTATCCCAACAATATAAGTTATCCCCCGTATCATCAGAAGCCAATGGTGTTTCTGCTTCATCAGAGTCACCTGTATCTCATCCATCTAATCAGTCTCCCGTTTCGTTTGTTAGTTCTTCATCTTCCCATTCTAATCATACTGATGCAACACAAGAATCTAACAGCCGGACTAACAATAATAATAATAACAACAACAACAATAATAATGCAACTCCTCCTTACAAAATGACACATCAGTCCCCAATTCCAGAACGTAAAGTTCAAAGCAAAGAAAAAGAGGAAGAAAGGAGAGAGACCAAAGTTCGTAATTATTCTCCGCAAGCATTTAAATTTTACATGGAACAGCATGTAGAAAATGTACTCAAGTCCCACCAGCAACGAATCCGTCGTCGTATGCAACTGGAAACAGAAATGGCTAAAGTGGGCTTGTCGGAAGAAGCACAGTGTCAAATGCGAAAAATGCTTCACCAAAAGGAATCAAACTATATAAGGTTAAAAAGAGCAAAAATGGACAAAGCAATGTTTGTGAAAATCAAAGACATAGGAGTAGGTGCCTTTGGTGAAGTAGCTCTTGTTCGAAAGTTGGACACAAATCACTTGTATGCAATGAAAACTCTGCGTAAAGCTGATGTTCTTAAACGCAATCAGGTTGCACATGTTAAAGCTGAGCGTGATATTCTAGCAGAAGCTGATAATGAATGGGTTGTGAAACTTTATTACTCCTTCCAGGATATTGATAATTTATACTTTGTAATGGACTACATACCTGGAGGGGACCTTATGTCTTTGCTCATCAAATTTGGCATTTTCCAGGTAAGTCTTTCTATTATGTTTTTTTTTTTGTGATTTGGTTGCACCAATACGAATATTGTTATTGTCAATAGTTTCATTCATTTATGCATGTTTATTTTTTTACATATTTCATAATTACAAAGATTGAAAATCATGATTATGATTTCAGTGCTATCATAATTTTTCAGTTGTTATTTGAGGTACTGATGTCATATCACCTATTTAAAATAACTAACTTTCATTGTAAATATGAAACAAATAACCCTATCACCACTGCCACATGCACACATAAATAACTTGATCTCTGCCAAAGATGAAAGGTTCAAATTCCATATCCTGCAATTTAATTGAAGACTTTATTTGAACAAGAAATAAATTCCAGCATCTGTATTTTTTATTGTTAAAAATAATGAAAACAATAAATTACTGCAATTTGTATTAATACTAACAATTCTGGAAATAACATTAGGATGATTATTACAGAATTATTAGGTTAAAAAATATTACTTTGTTTTTCTATGAACAAAATTGTATTTTGCAAATTAAAGAGAAGTGACTCACTTAATTCATATTTTTAAGGGCTATTAATAACATAAAATTAATATTACTTTTTAACAGGAAAAAATTACTATGATTATGTTAAAGTAGAAACTAAAAAAAAAAAGTTACCTTATCTCTTATCTGGGGGGGGGGGGGATGGCAAATTTACTTAACTTCAGCTTTACTGAAACAGAGCTGCAAAAAGAAAAGAAAAAGTTACATCAATAATTCATTATGTACCTTTTAACTTTTTTAAGTTATTCATTGTCCTTTATATGATGCTAAAGCAGTTAAATAAGTCGAATAGTTTACAGGGATTGATAAATTCCTACAGAAAGCAGTGTTTAAACAGTATTCTGTCAGTTTATTTTTCCAATACAGTTTATAATAAATATGAGGGAATCTCTAAATTCAGTTGCACTGTCTTGAAGTTGAGCTTCATTTGCAGTCAACATCAAGAGATTTAACATCACACAATCTTTTATGATTGGAAGCATTACAATTTCTTACTCCATCTACTCAATGATTGAAGAACATATGTTTTAATTTGCAAACAAGCTTTTACAGCTAACTTCAAAGCACTGAGAAGAACTTTTATTTTAGAAGGAAAATGTTTTTGTTTAGAGGATAAATAGTCTTTTCCATCATAAAATAATTCTAGATTTGCTTGCTTTTTATTTTTAAATACAGCTTTTGATTGTGATGGTTTATAAAAGGTGTTTGACTTGACATCACTAGTGTTTTAGTCCAATGAAGTTTTCTAATTTCAAAGCTGAACGTTCATTTGAATTGATTTGTTGCTATTACTTGTTCTAGTAATAATGTGTGCTGTAATTACCTTCTTTTGCCTGGTTGCACCATTCAAGTTCAGTAGCTGAACCTTGGTCAAATTGGTAGAAAAACCAAGTCCTGTCTTAAAACCTATTGCGCCATCAATGTTGTCAAGAAGATAGTGGCTCGAAAGCTTCATCGTGTTTTACCACTAAATTCAATCGTTTACGGCATTGAATCCTGGTTCAGTGACATCACCTGATGTATACAGGTTGGGATTCCTTTGCCAAAAAAAAACCAAGGAAGATCATTCTTCAATAATGTAATATTCTATTATAAACAAAAAGCCTAAGAGAATGTACATTTTAATTTAACTATTTGTATGAGATTGGTCTGAAATTTGTTGAAACAACCAAAATGATTGTCTTGCGAGGTAATCTGATGAATTAACAGCAATTTACCAAAAATTTCTGAAAATTATTTTTTTAAATATGATTTTATATAATGTACATTTTGTTTAAAAAAAAATTAAATAACCCTCATTAAAAATGAAAACAAGAAAATAAATTTATAAAATTAAAAATTACTTGTTAAAGAATGAAAAGTTAAGACATGAACATAGTAAAATATATGCATACACTATCGATTTCAGAAATATCTTATTACCTTCTTTAAGTGGTGGAATAACATCTCTAAATAATAAATAAATGGACATATAAGGTTTCAAGAAAGCTTATATAAGGTTTCAAGAAAGCTTATATTTTCTTGAAAACCTTGAAGTATCTGTTAATAACAGATATTCAAACACAAGATTAAATGTAATTACATGAAGTTACATTATTACAATCAACGATATCAAATGACATCTTTGTTATTATAAAACATCTCATTGTTTGTTATGTAGTAGAATATTAGATTGTCATCTTCTGCTATGGTAATATTTCAATCTGTATTCTTCGGAATTTGATATAATGCATTCAATTCATGGGATTCAAGTGGAATTTCATTTTGTTTTCTTCTGTTTTTCTTTAGGATTTCACCTATATTATGTCTAATTAAATTGACAGGTTTTTTAATTGGGATAGATCTAATAACAGTGGGGCCTCGTGTAGCAAACGCCCCATATGATGAACTTTTCGTACCACGAGCCCAGGTTCAAATGAAATTATTCCTTGAAATATTAAGCCTCACTACAGACCAGCGATGTTTTTTACCAATTTTGTTAAAATAATTTTTTAATTTTGGAATCCCAAATTATTTCTTTATTTTGATAAAGTTCGATGAACTTTAATGTAATCTCTTTTTCCCCTCCAAAATGGAATGGTCCAGTTACACACAAAAATCAAATTCACTTTACCAATGCTAGCCGTTAACTGAAGTAAAATCAGATAAATTAAATAATCGCTGAAATATTCGCTCCCGCCCAGACATGTTGCAACAATTTGCTCAACATTCTTTGATGGTTCGCTGGAATACCGACAACCGACAGATCGCTTAAATGTTACAGGCTTTTCTTACAAGTTCACTGATATGTTTGCAACTTTGCTCGTTACAATGATAGGTTTGTCATTCCGATTCAATGTTAAAAAGCAGAAGAACTTGACGAATGTGAACCTTCTGAACATGAAGAACCTGTAACAATGAAGAAGAATAAATAGTGTACACATGTAAATGGTGGCCTTTTTTTTTGTGGAAGGTGCGATACCAATTAATTTATTTCTCATAGGATACTATTGGAAATCGCGTCCCCACTATATATTAGCAATATAACTATCAGTTTGTGGTTTATTATTAACTAAGTTGAATTTCATTAATAAGCTTACTTGTGTGAAGATAATTTCTAGGTACTGAAGTTGATAGCCCTTCTTTGGTTTTGTTTGATCATAGGCCATTTAACATGCTCAACTTGGCTAGTTTTTTACAATGTAATAATTTCTTCCTATTGCAAATCATTCGAGATTATTGATTATCCTATTGAAAATAATGTCGGCTTTTAATGCTGCAGTCCAGATGTTAAATTTGATTAATTTCCTGATTTCTTTGTTAGCCTCACTGTGCAACTTAAAAAATGTAATGGAGCTATTATGGTGATTATACATAAAATAAATTTAACAATCTAATATTCTACTACATAATAAACACCTTGTGGTGTTTTATAATAACAAAGATGTCATTTTATATCATTGTAATAATGTAACTTCATGTAATTATGTTTTTATGTTGTATTTGAATAACTGATATCTTTCTTGAAACCTTATATGTTTGTTTATTAACTATTTGAATTTATCTATTATTTGGAGATGTTATTCTGCCACTTGCAAAAGGTAATAAGATATTACCAAAATCGATAGTATATGTATTATATAACATGATATATTTTAATATATGCATGTCTTCTTTTCATTCCTTACAAGTAAAGTTCCGCATGCTAAATTTATTTTATTAAAAGTTAATGGTTGGCTTTATTAATTTCACACCTAATTTTCAGTGATGACTGAAAATACAAACCACTTGTGCTGATCAAATCGCTAATTTGAGCTCTCTGCATGGGAAACAATGTTTGCTGCAACCAATCCGAAATCTGCTTACAACATATGATGCACTTCCAAGTTTGTGAGCTTAAATCACAGAACAAATGTTCAATCTCGCCACCTTCTGTTTGGTGGAATACACAAAGATCGTGACCAGGAGTTTTATCTGAGTATGGTTTTGTAAAAGGAAGATCACAGCCAGGCATTAATCATAGAAAACACTTGTGAATTGTTGTTTTTCTATAGTCTTTTTCTATCTTCTTTGTAAAAATGTGGATTTATTTATTGGAAGTATTTTGGGAGTTATTTCTAAAGAGAAACTAGATCACATGAATATACATCCACATTAATCTCCCATGAATAATGTATTTCTCAAATCAATAACTTAACCCTTTGTGGACGGCCATGTTTTTGCCTTATTTGTATGTCTTTGAAAAAAAATTAAGTAATAAAACACTAACAGTAAAATGATCATAAATTTTTTTCTGTATATAAATAAGCAATTGAACTTTCAAATGTACATAAGTTTATTTTGGATTTATTAAATTTATTTTATGAAAAAAAATATTTAAAGTCGATTTTTGCTAACAAAAAGTTTTTTCAATACCTGAAATAGAAAATATTTTACAATAAATAAAAAATTAAAATATTAAATTAAAGTTTAATATTATGGCATTGAAATTGCACAAAATATTTGAGCTAAAGAAAGCATACTATATTTTTTATATATTTTTAAAATGAACTCTGTCTCAGTTTACTTGGTCATTTCGGCCTTATTTGTAATGCAGAGGTGCCAACTTCTTGCTGCCCCTTGTCATACCACATGCATTACGACTCTTAATATACCCAATAAATAAATAAATACTTATTTTGATTATATCAAATCAGAGATAAGTTAGTTACTAACATAATTTATATTTGAAGTACTGCAATTTAAGGCCTTTCTTGCCTTCTACATTTGAAAATCGACGAGATGATTGATTTTTGGCCATATCTAAAAGATCGTTCCTATCGCTATCTGAAAATGAACTACTGCAATCGTAAGTTGCTTTTTCATGAAGCAATTCCCGATCTAAAAGTTCCTCAAATCATTAGGAAACTCTGCTTCACTATCGGAATCCTCTCCTGTATTTAATTCAGAATGTAAAAATACTTCTAAAACCTGTGAGTCAGAGAGTGACACCATGGTTGTCACTCTTTGTTTTTGCTTTTCCCTCTCATTCCATTTGTTGATGTGGCTAAGCAATTACATATCTTCTTATTTTGATGCTTTTGAAAGGATTAGCCAATCACAGATGACCTACTTATCAATCCTCAGGCTTCTGAGATTTCTGAAAACCTGCAAACAATTTTTTTTAAATGGATCATGCATATATGCATGATTTTCACAAAACCTTCCACAAAGGGTTAAGTTCCTACATTGTTATTCTAAACTGTCACAATCGCCAAAATTTTAATATTGTTATCAACATGGGCATTGACATTGAAGAGTGAGGTCAGTAAAATTTAAGTGAAAGCAATATTTTTTCCGTTTTTATAAGGGTTTCTTAATATTTTGTAAAAAAAAAAAAAAAAAAAGCATTGTGGATTTCAGCCTATTGGAGATTTGAAGTGAAGTGGTTATGACATTACAACATTCGAATTAGGGGTGTACACTGGTAGGACTGTGAGTGGATGGGTAAACATGATTCAAAGATACTTCTACGAGGTTTTTGGGATAGGTATAGATTTGCAATGAGACCAGACCTTTTGAGTTGTTGTTGTATTTGTTGTTTTTGTACCAACCGGGAAGTTCCAAGTGATCTCACAATTGCAATTTCTTTATCATCCAAATGAGAACATTTGTTTAATAAAGAAGAAAGGGTCGAAGAAAGGGTCTTGGGCTAGTATATTACAATAATACAGCAAATTATAAAAGAAAAATGAAATGTGAAAGATTTGAGTAAAAAATCAGTTTTTTCACCACTTTATAGATGCCTTTGACTGGCCATTGTTTTTAATTACTGATGCAAATAACTGAAAAAAAATTGAACACTTAGTACAGTAATAATCTTTACTCAAGGAGATAAAAGTGGTAACTCAACAAGTGTCAGATGTTGTCTGGCACATATGGATCTAGTGAACATGCATTGAATGCCTAGATGTTTATGTTAGGGCTTTGCATAAATTTGGGCAACTCAAAATTTTTAATTATTTTTAATTTCTATGTAACACTAGATCTACATAGCTTTGCACTATGTAAGTCGGAGACCATATGTTCTTTGTTTTGACTTTTTTTTAATTAATTAATTATTATTAGCTTTGAAAATTATCCGAAGCTTGAGTGTAATAAGAGGGCCTGTTTTTCTTTTGTTGTAATGTGGAATATTTTGAAAATTATGAAGTGTACATATTTGACCATTTTGTTTCAAGGTTTCTGAAATGTATTGGATATAGAATAATCCTTATGATATAAAAATTTAGTAATGAATCTTAATGATAATAACATACTATAGTGATTGAAAAGATTAAAATGCATAAATTTGCTTTAATACTCAAAGGAAGGGGGAAAAAAAAAACTTAAAACGTGCAGATAAAAGTATCTGATGAATTAATTGAAGTTAAAGAATTATCTTCAACATGCTAACATGAAACCAATAGTTATTTGTTCTTTTGGCATTGGTGATTATCTGAAACAAAATCTTAATCATAACAAAACCAGCATTTTTAAATTATATACTAAATTAAAAGTTTTATTTACTTTGATTTTCAATATCTTTGTTGCATCTAAAGTTAGTTCATAAGCAGTCTGACCATATCACTAAAAGAATCTAAATTTGTTTCGTTTACTTTTTCTTATATTTTTATAATCTTCTGTAAATTTGTTAATGTTGTAATATCTTGAAATTTGGATTTGTTTAAAAAAAAAAATAAAGATACTTGTCAGAAGAATAGTTTCAAAGTAAAACTATTACTTCGTTAGTTGGATTTCTTTAAATCATGCCAGATTAAGCATTTGAGCCAGTGAGGATTGCTCCTAGCTGAAAATAAAATCATTGTGCAGTTGAGACGGAAAGGTTCCTAAGCTCATGAGGCTCATATTGCCTCACATTGCAATCTGACTTGCCCAGTTAATAGTTACCTTGAAGTCATAGAAGTTACAGATATAACTTACTCTCTTATCTATATGCAGTGTCTAAAACTGTTCGTTTGGAGGCCACCTTTAGTGTGACCTAATAGAAAAATCACTATTTCTACTGATTTTCAAGAGTTAGCAAAATCTGCTAGAATATTCCACTGATGTGGTAATCATATTCCTAATTCCACTGATTCTGTTGCTGCAAAGAAGAAGATGATGAAGAAGAAAAAAAAACACGCTCTCAGAACTGAATTTAATCATTTTATTAAGTAAAAAGATATATTAATAAAAAAATATATTTTTTTATTGATAAGTTTGCATTACAATTTTCAAAGTGATCCTATAACTACTCAAAATTTTTTATTACATGTATTGTTTTATAGTTTTGCTTATTTGAATATATTTTTGTCATCTTTTTATGTATTAGATCTAGGGGATTAAAATTCTTTCATTATAGTATTTTATTTTTAAAAAAGTTTCATTTTTTTTTTTCTTTTTAACTTTTTTTTTAATTTGTTTGATTTGCTGCTCACTGATGAGTTTTTCTCATGCCAGAGTGTGGCATTTGCCAGGTTTTTCCACACATTATGCCCAAACTATAAGATGCCCTATTAGTCAAGCAAATGATTTGTTTTTATTTTGTCTGACAGCTATTACCTTTTATTTTTGAATACATTAAATTGATGAGAAATTTCTAAATATATGTAAAAATAAAAAAATAAAACGAAGTAGTGGTTCAAATATTTTACAAAAATGTTTTCTAATTAGTGCCTTTGCACTATTATACTAAGATAAAATACGATACAAATTACTATAAAATTTATTAACTACAATCTGATCAAGTTGCAAATAACTGAAAACCATAAAAATATATATTAGCTTAGATCGTCGCACATTTCTGATTTTTAAAATTTATGATAAAGAAATAAAATAATCTAAAGCATGTCTTTGAGGCTAAAATAGCCTCATTTTTAGTTAACTAAATTTTTACCAAAAACATATAACTAGTAGCTTTAGCTGTTAGAAAATAATTGTAACTGTACAAGAATAAGTAGACTCAAGCATGGCCCTATATGGTTTAATTTTTGTATCTCTATAATTTTATTTGAGATTGTTGCTTTCTATATTCCTATATATTGTTCACCATAGAATATCTCGGAAACAAAACAAATCAAAATTTTAAAGAAACATTGATACATGAAACTGTGTCTCTTAGTATAAACAGAAATACAATGGAAGAAATGTCATGGATAATTAACTTCCAGAGAATCCCAATAACTCAGTTTAATGCTGATGTTTCTCACAAAAATCATGCGATTTAAAAATTAAATAAAGTTTTGCCAGTTTTGTAATCAGATATAGTTTGAAGCTTTTATGATGATGATGCTGAGTAGAAAAGAAATTTTGGAAACTTGCCATTTGTATTCTCGAATCTATGTTTATAACTTGTTTCTTAATAATCACTGTTCCCCCCCCCCCAACAGATATATATATTTACAGATATAAATTTCATATATATGGGGAGGGGCTAACTATATTGTTAAAAAGTCCATTCAGATATAGACCTATTTAAAAATAAATTGTTTCAATGATCACTTTCCAAAATAAATAAGATACAGACACGTCAGTGCTTTAATAAAGGTTTTTTTCTTCTCATTTTTTTTTCTTTCTTTATTTTTGGGTTTGGGGTGGGGAGTGGGGGGTCCTTTTATTAATATTGTAGATGGTGTAAAAATATTTACTTGTGCAAAGTTGGTTGATTTTCTCTTATAAGAGTTATGTCCTTGGTCTTGGTTCAGGTCCATACTGATGAAATGATACTTGCTTCATGGTAATTTTGATCAAAAATTAATTAATTATAACTATTGAATAAACTTGTAGTATCATATGTAACACTAACTTTGCATTTTACACCTTATTGTGTGAAGAAGTGAATCATCATCTACATTATAATACATTTTTTAAGCTTTAACATTCTTTGTATTGTGCAGCTGAAGGAGAATCTTCACCAATTTTAGTTTGTTTCTTACTATAAAGTTAAAGTATCCCATTGTTGTCCTGTGGGACCCTTAGGGTCATGGAAACTAAAGGCTCAGTCCTGTTGGTTAGGAAACGTTCTAAGCTGAGGTTAGGTGCTCACACAACTGCCTTCTTTAACCCTTGCTATCATTATTTATTTTCTAAAGAACTTCACAGTAGTTGGGATTTTATTTTTCGAAGAAGATTCATTTACCTTTTGTCAGATACAAGATATATCAAAACTATAAAACTTCTGTAGTCTTGATCACTGCGAGCCTGCTCTTGTTGTTTGGCCATGAATCGGATAACACAGCCCACTGTTTTTGCTGCAGTCCGTATCCTGAAAACTGTTGATTTACAAATTCCTGTGAAGTTGCTTGTCAATGGCATGGACTGAATGAGAAGGATTATCTCTTCAAAGTTTGCAGTATACCTTCAGCACAATTTGTTTTGAATAGCTTATGTAAAGCAAACTCTCTGCCAGGATGAACAATCGAGCAGGAGAGAACGCAACCATTTTGAATCACAGAATTCATTCTTGACATTGACTAAACCTCATTATAAACGAGGCGAAAATGATTATTATTGTACGATGATGTTGTAAATATTACTTTTAATATCCAATTCAAAACGGAAAGTCTTAGCAAATGTGATAAAATTTATTGGTATAACTACTTTAATTAAGGACTCTTTTCTTTACACAAGATGACAAACCTATTACAACTATGTAACTACAATGCTGTCTTCATTAGCAGACACCAGGTTTAGGCAGCTTTTGTCCATTTCTTCCTATCCTCAGTTTTCTTCTCTAGCCATGATTCCAAAAATTATGAGAATATGAATTGACTGAAAATATGCAAGAGGAATGGGGATTTTTACACTGTTGCCAGTTAAATTGTGATAGCCACATGTAGAACTCTTAATTAGAGACTTTCTGTAACAAGCTCATTTTAGTCTGTGCGCACAATTTTTAATTTGTTATTCAGTAGTAAGTAAAAAAATAAATAAGTAATGGTCCTAAAAGAGCATTACCCTATTTCTCTCATTAAAGCTTGTGATTTTGAAAATTTGGTTGATCCCTTGTCTTATAAAGCAAACAAAAAAACTACCAAAATATTTTTCTTCGTGGTTCTGATTATCTGTAGTAAAATATCAAAGATCAGAAGTAGCGTAATTCCTTTTATGTAGTTAAGAAGTAGTTAAATAATTGAAAATTATTGTTGTTTCAAGTAAGTTGTTGTCTTTTAACTTCATTTATAAAAACTTAAGTAATTTTGTTCTCTTAAAATAAAATGCAAGGTTGAGATATGCATTTAACACTTTATTTTTGAACTAGATGAAGATTTTATATGTAATATAATTTCAGGAAATATAACTATTTATTTATTACATAACATTATTCCCCATGAATCATTTAAGAAGCATCTAGAAAATATTAAATCTTTTGCAAAACATAGAAGAAACTTCTCTGTTAATATTAAAAAAAAAAAAAAATATTAACTGGAAGCATTTAAAAATAGAGAAAGAAATTCACCAACTACTATGAATAATTACGGACGTTAAACTTGCTTTCATTGAACTTATGGAAGCATTTAACTTTTACTTAATTTTATTTTAGAAAATATTTTTAATTTATCATTTTGCTACTGTTTATTTACAGGAACCGCTGGCTCGGTTCTACATTGCTGAATTGGTGTGTGCCGTGGAAAGTGTTCATAAAATGGGATTCATTCATCGTGATATTAAACCAGATAATATCCTGATTGATCGTGATGGCCATATAAAACTCACAGATTTTGGTCTGTGTACTGGGTTTCGATGGACGCACAATTCAAAGTATTATCAGAAAAATGGTAAGAATTGCATTTGCTAAATTATTTTATAAATTTATGAAATTGAAAAAATAAAAATAAATAAATAAAAATGGGAATGTTTAGTGATTCAAATAATTCGTATTCAAAATTCAATTCTAAATTGAATCCAGTCCTTTCCTGTTAGATCTTTTTTTTAAATATATATATATCAGATCATATATACGTGCAGTAGACAGATCATATTATTTTAGATCCTTGATGATCTAAAATAATTCTATAAGTATTTTAAAATCAATGTTTAAAATTTTGACTAGCTTCTGTCCTCAGTTCTTTTTTATACCAAAAAAATAGTAGTAACTTTTGTTCAAACATTTAAAAGAATATAAATCTTACTTTAAAGAATGCTCAACAAATGAATAGAAATGATAATTGATTGATAAATATCTATTATTAACTTTTTAAATTAAGCATTTGCAATAGCATTTAAAGTCTTTAACAATTGATGTGAAATATAAATTAAAAGAAATTAAGAAAATTAGTATCTTAGATGTAAATATTTAAGTTATTTCGATTAATATAAATATCATTTTTCCAGGTGAACATAGCCGTCAAGACTCCATGGAACCAGATGAAAATTGGACTAATGAATGTCGTTGCAACAATAATTCAAATCTCAAACCCTTAGAAAGACGGAGACGAAGAGAACATCAGCGTTGCCTTGCTCATTCATTAGTTGGTACACCTAATTATATAGCCCCTGAAGTACTAATGCGAACAGGTTAGGGAGTGTGATAATGACTCATCTTTTTCTATTACCTTTGATTTGAATAAAATTGTTTTTAAAAATCTGACATTAATTTAAGTTCAGTTGTGTTGTAATAATTTAATAATTATATGACATTATTGAAACCTTTTTTTTTTTAATTCTTGATCTTAGGCTATACCCAACTCTGTGATTGGTGGAGTGTTGGTGTAATTCTGTATGAAATGCTTGTTGGGCAGCCACCATTCCTTGCAAGCACCCCAGGAGAAACTCAGTATAAGGTAGTTTTGAAAGTCTTTTGCAAATTTTTATTTTGATTGCCGTTACAAAGTATTTATTGTTAGAAAATGTATCAGAAATAAATTTGAGGTATTTCTTTTTAATTATTTTTAAGCAGTTAATCAAGAAAAGCCTTGGGCCATCTGTTATTGAAAATATAAAGTAGAATATTTGAGAATTAAATGATAAAAAACAACATCTTGCTACTGAGCATATTTACTGCAGCATTATTTTTATGTCTTAAGACATATGTATGTTGTTTTGTTTAAAAAAAAAAAAAAAGCAACAATACAGATTATTATTATTATTATTATTATAAAATCAGTTGTTAACAAAAGGAACATAAAGAATGCTTTTGGTATTTATACATAATTAGTCTTACTAATCTAAAGAAAAAAAGGTTCATGTTAGAAATTGTCAAGTTTTACCAGTTATCAAAAAATAATGCTATTCTTAATTCTCACACTTGTCTTTCTATTTTGTAAAATTTATAAAAACTAAAAGGTTTCAGAAAACAGTAGACATAGGTTCTTCATATTCATTTTAAGAGTTTAGGATGTTCTGTATATAATTCATGTTAGTAGTTGTTGTAATAAAAGGAGAAATCCTTGAGATTTGACTAATATATAAATTGGTTCTTCTAAGAATGCCGTTGGGTCAGAGGCTCAGTAATAAATTAATCATCTCTCGGATAAACTAACTTTGTATGGCTTTTTCTTGTCTTGTGCAGTCTGAAATAATTCAAATCTTTAACAATTTGTTTAAGGATTGTTAATTTTGAAATAGTAGAATTTTAAAAGATAATTTATTTTTTCAGAACTAAAGGATAGTTGGTTTGTTATTTTTAATTCTCCATTGTTTTGACTTTTGTTATTTTAGGTAATAAACTGGGAGAAGACCTTAAAGATTCCTAAGCAAGCGAATTTATGCCCAGAATCAAAGGACCTGATATTAAAGTTGTGTACAAGTCATGAAAAACGCCTGGGAAAAGAAGGAGCTGGAGAAGTAAAATCCCACCCGTTCTTTGAAAGCATCGATTTTGATGGAGTTCGGAGGCAACCACCCCCTTATACTCCAACTATTCGTTATGCTACCGATACATCCAATTTCGATCCTGTTGATCCAGATAAACTTAGAAATTCTGATTCCAGTGATACGGAAGATAAAGGAGATTCTTTATATGATAATGGGAAACATCCAGAACATGCTTTCTTTGAATTCACTTTTCGTCGTTTTTTTGATGATGGAGGACATGCTTACACCACCCGCCTTGGCAGTGATGATAATGACAATCAAGGGCCTGTTTATGTATAATCATATAAATAGGTCTATTATAAAAACTTAACAAGAAGTTTAAAAAAAAAATACCTGTGAAAAGAAAAATTAAAAAAAAAGGAAGCTTTACATAGTAGTTTCTTCTAAATGTTGAAAGACTTAAATGAATAATAAATAATGACATAAAATTCTCATCAATCATGACAAGTACATTACAAAAAGTGAACGAATGTTGGTAAATTGTTTAATGCTTTCATTGGTGACGTTATTTAAGCAATAGCTATTTAGTCTTAAGATTACTGAAGATTAACAACTGGATTTTACAGCAACTTCAGTAAATTGCATATTGTCAATATCAATTATTCTTAAAATTCATTTGGTAACGAAGATGCTTTTGTTTTGTTTCTGATTCTATGTAGTTACTAATAACAAGGTAGATAAAAAAACTTACGGAAAAAAAAAATAGAAACTAATGTAAATCTTAAGTTTTTAGTTTCTTTAAAAATTTAAGTTAAAATGTTAAATTCCTTTTTAGTTGTTTTTTTTTTTTAAATGTTAAAATATGTATGAGTGTTCTGAATTTTGTATTCAAGCAACATGTGATTTAGAAAATCCTTCATAATTCTACACTTTTTGTTCACTTTTTGTAATGCTACCTATTTCATGTATAATGTATATAAGAATTATTTATCTTGTACATACAATGTACAGAAACTGCAAAGGGAAAAAAATATGTTGTGAATGAACTGTAATATGAAGCGTGTAAGAATATTTTGAAGCAAGTGCGTTCCTTCTTTAACTATAGTGATAAATAAAGTGTTGGAACGTTTTCAGATGGCCATATAAATATATATATATTTTTATTTAATAACTATGAATGATATGAAACGGAAAAGTTTAAATGCCTGCAGTTTTTCCTGTAATATTTATTTATATTTTGTACATAAAAAATTAATGTAGCAAAACTTCCAAAGTTTTTTTTTTCCTCTTTCATAATGCTGTTTTAAAACTGTGTGATAAAAGATTGAAAGAATGGTTAGGAAAACCAAGTGGTTTTTAAAATAATGGACTTACTCTATTACTTAAACTGTATAAAAAGCAGAAATGAAATCGTCCTAATCCTTCTGGAGAGACAAACATGTTGATAACTGCCATCATTTGTGTATGGTCTTGTTTGTATTTTATTATTTTCAGACTATATTCCCGTTTTCCATATGATGGACAATAATATTGTTACCTACAAATGTATTTCTTTTGATTCAGCAAACTAAACAGGTTTTGTTAATAATTTCTATTTGATTGGTAAATTAAGTAAGAAACAATTTGCTTTCAAAAAAAAAAAGAAAAAGAAAGCTATAAATCCTTCAGCTAGTTTTGGCAAATGGAGATTAACCAGCTATATGAAATTTACATATTTATAAAGAGGTATTCAAAATGTTTATTTGGTCTAAAGAAATGTTTTTCAAGGCAGATGTCTTTTTAAGTAATGGAAGAAGACGTCTGCTTTCCTACAGTTCTTATCCTTAGAAATTTGCTTGAATCAGATGAATAACTTTGTACACATTGAATGTCATCCAGAAAAGAATCTCTTTAAGGTTGGTTTCTGTTTAATGTAAATAACATTTGAGTTTTATTTATTTCTCCATTACCTTTCTATATGTATTAATCTTCTAAATTAATTATATTTTATAGAAGGCAACTCTTAAAAATAATTGCATCGATTTTGGGGAAAGAGCAAATTTACAGAAGATGCAGCATCTTGTTACATTTTGCAATATAGAAGGTTACATGTATTTTTTTAGGAACTTTATGTCAGCACATAATTAACCAGATGAATACTATCAAAATAGCTTCCAGTGGTTTTGAATACTTTTGAATGTAAAATTTTCTTGTATTCTGTTCCTTGAAAAGCTTTACAATTTACAGAAACAACTGGAAATATTTCTTTATAATAAATTATTGAAATAATTTTCTTTAACTAATTTTCTTTCTTTCTTTTTTTTATTTTGTAAAAAAAAAATAATAATAAAAAAGTAAATATTTTAATCAAATTAGCATTTGTACAAACTTTTGCAATGTGATATTTAGCAGCAGCAGCAGCTCATATGTAATGCACTGTTAGACAACAGTTTCAACATTATTTATTTATTTAATCCTTAAATATTAGAGTAGAAGGACATAGTGTATGTCCTCAAGCTTTTGTCTTTTCTTGGAAGTTTACAGATATTTGTGAAGAACATGTATCTTTAATGTAAAATATAGTATATTATTTAACTTGGTGATGATGTATTTAAAAAAAAAAAATAATAGCCAAAGCAAACCATTGAATCTATACTTCTTATTTTTATTTTATTTGCAGTATCACAATGATATGATACTCTTCTTATTTTCAAAATTGTATTACACACATCCTTAAAAAAAAAAAAAAAGCTACTAAATAGTTCATGAGTTTATACCTATAATAGCAAGACCTATCTCTCTAATAAATATAGGAAAAAGTATTTTTCCCCCTTCATATTTTGACATTGCAAATATAGAGAAAATTATAAGATAGGTAGAAAATTGCGTCCTTTTTTTTCTTCATAATATATGAGAAATTAACTTGAAATAAATTGCTCACTAAGAATTTGATGCCTAAAAAACTAGTCATTCACATATCAATGACTATTTAGATTGTTGTTATTTTGGAAATGTGAGAGTATAATAATGAAAAACTATTTATTATAAAAATTTTCACACATTTTAGATTCTATATTAACTTTGAACTGTTGTTAACTTGTAATGATAAAAAGCTACTATTCTATACAAACTTTCTAGAAAATTTCAATAAATATTTTGAAACTTTTTTTAGTGTTGAGCAAATTTTACAAGTGCCTTTAATTCCCTTGCAAACTGTCATATCAAGAAATGTGTACAATGAAATACATGAATCTGAATTTTCTGTAAAAAAAAACAAACCTGTTTTCTGTGCTTGAAGTATGTTTTAATAACTTGAAGAAAACCTTCCAGTTACTTTACTAACAAATTATTTTCTTAATGTTTAAGAATCTCAAATGATTACCAAATAAAAAAAAATAAAAAAATTACTGGTTTTCTTTCTTTAGAACAAGTTTATTTTTGTAAAAAAAAAAAAAAAAAAAAATGCTTTAAAAATTGATAGTTTATTTCTAATTAGCAGGTGTTAAAGAATGTGCCTTTTGTATGTTACCAGTGGCGTAAATTTGGCTATTGCCTTCCAATTTCAGTACTTCCTCAGAAGCTAAATGGTGTGTTCCTTAGCTTTCTTGGCTGTAGCTTAGTACTTTAAAAAAAAATGCAAGTCATCATTTGGTCATTTTGAGCTGCTATTTTTGTAATATATAATATTATTAATTGGAATTTCCCTCACAAAAGGGAGTGGCTTTTAGTAAATAACTTAAAAGTTGTCAAAAGAAAATGTAAATAGCATGTATTATTTTATGAATATTTAACCTGTTAAGTTTGGCTCTTTGTATAGAACGAGCATCTTAACAAGGAAAATTTGAGATGCCATTCTGTTGGTAATCTCTGTACAAAAAAAAAAAAATAACAAAAAATTAAAAAAAAAAATAAATAAAAATAATAAAAAAAAAACTCCAGGGTTGATTGGGGTTAAAATTTTAATGTTTATTTTATACTCTGAAATATATAAATAAAACTATGAATAAAATGTTTTTAAAATAACCAAAGATTTTTTTTTGCTCATTTTCAATGGAGTAAACTGCTTGATACATACATTATTACTTAAATCACTTGTTCTAGTAGAGATAAACAATTTGGAAAGTAGCTTCAGATGGAAGTTAGCATCAAAATAGAAATCGCTGTTTGCCATTTAAGCTTTACATCTGTCTTTTACACATAGTTGCACAGTTTTGTCAAACAAAAAAACAAATTTGCAAGAACCTATTCTTTATTTAATGGCAGAGACGAATCTTAAATGTAAAGTGGATGAAAAAATATCCGTGAACAAAACTGCATTTTCTACATTGTTTAAGAGCTAAGGAAGTATTACTTCATACTTATGTTTTAATAATTCCCTTTCAAGAATAAAGAAGAGATGCAATACACAAAGTAAACCCTTAATGGGAACAAAATTGCAAGGCAGTCTCTCATTTGCTATATCTGTAACAATTCTGAATCAAAAACTAAGATGAATAATCCACCATGTAATGAAAGAATCTACAGTAGCAACTACAAGCAGTGTGACTTTCAGTCCACACTTTTACTTGCTGTGTATTTGATTTTACATTCTGACAAAATAGTCGACACATCCCAAAGCAAGTATCCCATTGCAATGAAAGTTTGCACATCAATATCGATGAGATAAAGAATTGATCACAATATTCAATTGAGCAAAAGCACTTTACTTCGGAAGAGTTATAAATGTACGGAATGCCTGATATTCCGTGAAGGATGCACCTAGCGTCCCAGCATATCTCGAACATGCTCAATAAGAAACAAACTAGGAGAGGTAAGCCGCTTGTAGACAGGCATTTACTCTATAAAATGGCTCCTTGCTGATGTGACATGAAAGACAACACAATGGTTGCAGCATCTCCTGAACTATCACACTGCTATTGCTCACTTTTTTTACCCATCACAAAATTAAAGTCTTTCACTCTTTAAGTCATAACAATAATGTCGATGGAAAATTTATTCTTAACAAATTACTTTTGATAATTCTTTTAATGCAAACATTGCTTTTTTTTTTTATTTATTTATTGAGAGTCCGGAAGTTCTTTTTCAGTCTTTGATGGCTAACAATTTTATAGAAATATTGGATTTTTCTGCTGTCAAAAAAGGTTATTTTTTTATAAATTTATCTTAATGACAAAAGTTTTTAAAGTATTAAAAAGTTAATAAATCAGATGTTATTTGATATTTAGTAAATTGCTTAATTAGGCTTGATTTTAACATTTTAATATCCTTTATTTATTTTTAGTGAAAAAATAAGTTTTAGCCAACACACAAAAATAAGTTAAAAAATTATAAACATAATTATAATTAAAAATTAAAACCATACATGATCTGGAGCTTTCGTTTTTCATTTTATTTAATAAAAATATCAATAGATGCTGAAATGTAGTAAATATCATAAATAAGCAAATATTAACTGAATTTAAGAATTGTCAATATTAGAAAATATCAAATCAGATAAATTTTCAAAATTAAAAAGACCACTGGCAAACACTAGTGATAAATAGTGTATACGCTTTTATAAATATATTTTCTTTACAATCGTACACAAATTGTTATTTTTCTTAATTTATTACTGTAGCTGGATGATATTTTATTAGAAGGGAGAAGGAATAACTTACAATTTTAGTTTTATTTTATCTATCATGTCTTCTATCTGCACTGATAGAAATTCCTTCCCCTCACACATTACTGTGCCATTGATTAGTGTTTCATATATTGGTTATGTAGTTTGGTTTTTAGGATAATGCCATCATTAGTGAAATCCCTAATTTACTTCTATTTTCCATATGTAAAAATAGTTCTTTGACTTAGGAATTTCGGTACATAAAAAATAATTGAATCGATCTTGCCAAAAAATTTAAGTTAATTTTAAATAATTAATTATCTGGAAGTTCCTATGTGGAAACTTAATATTAAGAAAGAATCGTCAGTTAAAACTCAACATATATATTTATTGCATCTTTTCAATCTTAATGCATTTATAAAACTGAAATTGTGTAAATTTATTTACATATGTTGTTAACGCAAGTAATATTCACAAAATAATTTACTTATTATGTTAACATAATTACAAAGTGACGGGAAATATATCTTCTTTATAAATACATATCATTCTCTTTTAGTTAACTTAAAAATGACTATTCTGGTAACAAGTCATCTCCTAATTCTTCATTATCAAACTCATCATCAGCAGTTTCTCGTTTTCTTAAAGAAGTTTTAGGTCTCTCTGCCTGTGGTCCAAGAGGATCCGTGTAAGATGAATCTGAAGATTAAAAAAAAAAAAAATGATTTATTAAATTTATCAAAGTTTTGTACATTTTAATTTACTTGTCTATCCTCTTTAATGATAAAGAAATATGTGTTCCAATAGGCTAAAATCAAACTAAAATAATGCAAAATAAATGAATATAAAAATGAACAAATAAAGTCATTCTGAGCTTTTGATTTCAATAGCCAATGTAAGTTCCAAACACAAAATCAAGTTTTTATTCTCTAATTGCTAAAACTGGACAGTTACCATTGTACAAATTACAGGTGCGAATAAAGAAGGCTTATAATAATAATCTTTTTTTCAGCTTAGCTAATATAGACATTCCTTACAGAATATGTCCTGATTCATCCAATGTGTTTTTTTTTTGTTTGTTTTTTTTATATATATATAACTTGTTTAATTATTAACAAACAAAAAATTATTAATAAGAAATTTGAAATTCAGATTATGATAGTTAGTCATACCATTGTATGAGGTTTGAAGAAATGTTTAAAAGTAAGAACATTGAATTTGTTATACTTTCATTATTCAAAAATACATTTTATAAAGGAGAGAAATTAAAATCTTAACATATTCTAAATATTATTTAGAAAACTATATAAAAAAAAAATCATTCTGTTTGTTTCTATACTAGTAACTACATAATTATTACAATATCCTAGAACAAATGTTTCACAGTTTTTGGCAATCATCGGATAGCAGCATTCAACAGTGAATCTCAACAGAGGTTAAAAGGTCAAAGTCTTTAAATAAATGTGGTACCTGCTTAGTAAAAAGAAGTTCATAATAAAGAAAAAGTTGAAAAATTTAAATATCAACTGTTCTAGGATTCCAATTAGGAATCACTTGGTCTCCTATTGAAAATTACAATGTTTTTAATGCTCCTTGTTTTTTATTGTGAATTTCTTTTTAATCTACTTTCTGTTTCATAAAAATGAGCCAGTCTTTGCCTATGTTTGTTTCTCCTACTGACTTTTCATCCAGTGAAAAACTAGACAGACTTATTTATGAAAGGCACCTAACTTGTGTATTTGAAAAATTTTCTGTGCGAATCCGTGTCAAGAAATTACAGCACGAGGGAGACAAAAATTCCCTTGGAAATTAGAAGTGAAATAATGAATTTCTATTAATGTCTGAAAATGCTTCCTTTAGTAATCCATAAATTTGCACCAGCTTTGCCGTGATTAAAATGAAGTTGATTTAAGCAATTTAAGTAAATAATATGAATTGAGTTAATTTAAAAATAAAAATCGAGATACTGTTTGTAATCAGGTAATAACATTTACAGATATGAAGTGATATTTCATTTTGCTTTCAAAAGCTTAAAAAAATATAAAAATACAACACAACACACTAAAACATCTTTAGAAAAACAGCTTTAATTTCTTATAGGAACTTCTTGTTTAGCGTTTTAGTTTGTCATATTTGTTTGATAATGTACTTATTTCTAGCTGTACTCTTTTAAGATGTCACTTAGTACAGTTTCATTTAATGAAAATTATTAAGAAATCTATATAAAAATACCAGTAATTCCTACAGCCCAGTCTATTTCCAGAAATAGTACGCAATATCAGTATTTGTCTTTGTAATTTACCTTTGACAAAGATAACATCAGTGAAATCAAACCTCAGGATGATGATGGTGCAAATTCATTCATTTTTATATTTCTTTAGTATTTCAATTTGATTTTTTTTAATTATTACTTTATGAAATTGGGTCAATAAATTAATTTAGTTTAGTTCTGTATTTATTTCAAAGTTGAAAAATTTAACAAATTTATGCATATACGCTCCTTGAAATAATCAGTACATGCTACTAATTTGATTATTATTTCGCAATAATAATAATAATCAAAACGCTTAACTTTATAAAATTTAAGAGAAAAAAAAAGGAAAAACAGAGATGTGAAACAAATTTCATATTACTATCCAAGCATACTGAATTTTCTTTTCAGATATTTTTTATAAATACTTTTAATAATATTTACTTAAAAATAACAAAACAAAACTTGCTTAATAAAATTTGTTTAAGTAAATATCTTAATTTAAAAGAATTTAGCAATCTAAAAATTCCATGAAAAAAACGTTTAAAACAGTGCTTGGCAAATTAGTAATGTCCAAGATTACATTTTATTTTCCACACTATAATCCTTTGTATTTTTTCCTTCAGATTACCTAAAAACTGTTCTCTTAAGTTTTACTGCTAAACATGTTTAATGAAACACTATATTTTTATTAATAATATTAATTTAATAAATAATTACTATGAATCTTTTTAAAAACAAATTTAAAAAATGAATGCCCACCAATTTCTTTATTTGAGACAAGAAATTTTTCATCATTTTCATTGAAGGATATCTTGGAGGCTCTGCTAGGGGCACTGCCAGGCATTGATTTAGCACTCCTCATTTTTGGACTGCCAACATGCATCCCCATATCTAAAAAAGAAGCAAAATCAAAAGAGACAAACATTTTTTTTTTCTTCAATTAAAAATGAAAATGTAATAAAATGCAAATAAAAATTGAAATTATGTAAAAAAGAAGTATAACATTTGTCATAATATAAAGATAACTTCTGAATTACAAGCTTTTTTATTCAGTGAACCTTCAAAGCCATCATTTTGGATAGCTAGGAAAGAAAGTTAATAAATAGGAAATGAAATGCACTTTCTTGGTGAAAATGAAATAGACAGCATAAAAAAATTGATAAGATATCGACCGTTTTGGAATTCTGGGCATATTCAATCTTGAAGGACTGTACAGATATTTAGGACAACACAGTTTACACAGTGATATAAACTAAATAAATTTATCTCTATTTTATGTTCTTAGAAATATTACTGTATTAAAAATGTGCAGTTAATATTATTGACTCAAAAAGGATGATTGATAATTGCACGGTTATGGACAATCCTTAGTAATTCCAGAAATACTTTTGGAATCGCATCACAACAAAAGAATCTAAAAATACAGCCTTTCTACAATATTTTTTTCCCACCAAACAACTTCAAAAATTTGCTACTTAAAATATCCCAATGTATAGGAAAATCTACTCAAATCTTTAAAGCACATACACCATGGCAATTTGAGCTTAATTAATCATTAGTCTACATTGACCCTAAGCAGAGCTAATGTTAGGGTAGTTGATGCCTAAGTCAAGCCACTTTGTACCCTTTGAAAATTAATGTTATTCAAGTTTGTGATCAAATTATTTCATTTATTCAATAAATTAAGATATAAAAATGTAATGAAAATAAAAGAAAATTGTGAATTATTTGTGGTGTACAAATGTACTTGTGCATTAGTGGTGCCCTAATACAAATTAAGAAGAAAATTTATTATGCATACTGTAATTCTGATAAAATTTATACTAATGAATTTATTGGCACCCTAGACAATCACATAGTTTGCAACTGAATTAGCTGTAATCCTAAACCATTACCTAAGACACAGCGTTATCTAGTTTAGTTTCCAGATATATCTGAGCCCAAATAGACAAACAAGCTTCTCCTTTAATCTTGTAGGTGTTTAAAAATGGAACTCCAATTTTTTTTTTAAATTAACCAATTAAAATATCTATAAATTAATAGTATAAAATTGTATAAAGTGAAGGGATGACTGAAAGTTAAATGGAATCATTAAGTTAGTATCAAAAATGTAATAATTTTGCCAGTCATCTGTTTAAATAAGCAACATCTTAATTACTTAATTAAATATAAAATTCTTACAATCAGGAAACAAGCAAATAAAATAAAATAAAAACCAACAGGCAAACTCAGGCATGTTATTACAAATGTACTACTTCTCAGTATTTGAAAGAGCTCTTATCATTCAATTAGAAATCAGATACTGTTTAGATCAATTTAATGTAGATTAATCAACCCAATCTATTGTTAGTCTGTTATAATACATATAACAACAACTTACAATAAGCAGCACATTAACAACCAGATAATCTAATGGATAAACAACTAACTTATAGATAAATATTTCGTGAATGGCACATAAGTATAAGCCAAGGTTGAAGAGAACATGTACGTCACTACATAGCTTACTTTAGAAATTTAATCCATTCATGAACAAGGTTACATCCAGATAGGTAATATAAAGGTAAGCAACACTCCTCCCCTCTAAAACAGGCCATGACTTTTCAGATTAATACACTAAAAAGTTTAACACTTTAACTAACACTGGCTCTAACTAATCACTTCAAATCAGCCACTTAGAGGTCATAAAACTTGCCTTTATTCCACTTATGATTATATTTTGATGCATAAAATGGAATGGACAAGTGGCAACAGTTACTTCTTATTAAGGCAAGGAGAATGCCAATAATCGCCCAAAATGAAGAAACTGGACTGATGTGTCCTTATGTGATTGTATCATAATCTGAATGGGAGAATTAGGAAGATAAACAAGGCAAAGCTACATAACTCTCCTCATATTTCCATGATGTGAAATACTTGAATAAAAAGTATGTCTTATTATGCAATCTGTTAGCCAATTTGCTTTCAATTTCAAGTGTAGAGTTAAAACACTTCTAGGCTCCAAGGTATGAAGCCTAAATTGACCTTTTTTCTTCCAAGAAAGCTATTGCATGTCAGAAAATAATTACCTAAAAATACAAAACTTTATTAAAACTGTTAGAAAGCTAATTTTATTTATAAACTGAAATAATATTACATTCACTGATATCAGTCATCATATTACTTTTCATTTATTGTTATTTTACCCAGACTATACTTTAAATCTCTGATATAAGTGAATGTTTGTAATGCAGAGAACTGAAGAAAGAATAATTCTGAATGCTCAAAATACAGTCGGACCTCTATTTAACGAAGTCGCTAAATCCCGAAAAAAAGTTCGTTATATGGAAAATTCGTTAAGTAGAGATTCACCTTTTAAAATTACTTTAAACTACATAAAACAGATTTAAAATACATAAACAATAAATATTATTAAAAAAGTAATAATTTTAATGACATAAAGCATACATTACCACATGCATACTTAAATTTTACTAATAAAGTCTGTTAATTTTGTCTGATTTTTCTTTTTGAAAAAGTGATTTCGCTTATAGTACGTCTGGCATCTTTGCAATGCACTAAAAACCCCTTCAGTATTTTCTTCAAATTGTAATCCGCGTCGAATTGTTTCAAATGATTTTAGCATCTCATCATACGAAGGTTTTTTGATTTCTTCATCATGATCATTTCCATTTTCATCATCTTCATCGCGATTCATAGTTGTATTGTTTTTATTTTTCACACCGGCAAAATATCCAATTCAGTTAGTGTTTCCGAGGTCTCAACTTCAAAATCAAGTGAAAGATAATCATCAATCAACACATCATCGTTAATTTCTTCTTTTTCCCTCAGCTGTATCCACATTTCTTTCATTTTCTCTAAGGGAATATTAATAATAAAAACATTTCAAGGAGAAAAAAAAAAAATAGATACCTCGAAAAAGTTCGTTAAATAAAAAATGCACTTCGCTATTTGGAGGTTATTTTACGAAGAAATTAGCAAAATGTTCTTGGTTCCAAAGAAAAGCTCGCAAAATAGAGAAATTCGCAAAATAGAGGTTCGTTAAATAGAGGTCCGACTGTAGAAAAAAAAATTAATAAGTAAAGATTGTCTTTGGGCAGTTCAGTCTCCAGACACAGATGCTTTGTGATAATGTATGTTAGGCATTCCTAAATTATATTATATTCTAAAAATGAAGAAGTGATACTTTCTAGAAATATCTGGCAAACTGAGAAGGAAAAGATGATTAAGACACTGTAAAGATAATTACAGGCACTTATGCATTAAACATTAACATTATATCTATGTTCATGTAGCATTATGAGATCAAGTTTTTTAACAAAAGCTGCATAGTTGATAACATCACAGTGAATATATGAGCCTTTTCCTTTTCTAGAAATGATATTTGGAAACCAGCAAAATTATTCAAAAAGTTGTGTAGATTAGTAATAAATAAAAACAACCTGGTTATTAAACAAAAGGTTTAACATATCACAAATTAACCTAAAGAAATGACACTAAAATGAAAAATATCTGAGGTTTCATCGGTGAGAATCTGGGACAGCTGTTTCGTCCATTTTTGTGGACTCATCAGATGAAATGCACAGATAGTGCAAAAGTGATAAGAAAAACCACTCTTGCTCCCAAAAGCAGTCTCCCTCCAAAAGAGAACACAATTAAAAAAACAAAACAAAAAGCAAAGCTTCAAATCCTGGCCTTGCAAATCCATCAGGCTTAAAGGAATTTGAAGACAAATAGAAACAAGGCTGGACCTTACCTGATTAATTAACAATTTAATGTGCCACAAATTAACATAAAGGAATAAAGAAATGACAGTAAAGTGAAAAATATCTAAATCAAATAGAAATCCTATATATGTTTAAATATAAAAAAAAAAAAATTACCACTACTGGCAGAGTTTCCTCTACCAAGTCGGCTACTGCTGTGTCGGCTTCCTGGTCTGCTACTGGCAACTCTCTAAATGATAGGAAGTAAAAAATGTAGTTCAACGACTAATGTGTTACAGGCTTAAATACGTTTACAATGTATTTGCTTCCATAATTCAGAGTATTCAATTTTGAAATTTTGTGACAATTGACATGACACATAAAATGTCTTGTGAAAGAATTATTAATAACAAAAATCCTTAAATGGATGAAATTGAGTTGACTGTTGATTTGAGATAGGCTATTAGAAGTAGACACAGTCATGACATTTTGAGATAAATGCAGGGAAGATTTCAAATAGTTCAAAGAGGAAAAAAAAAAAAAAAAAAAAGGTAAGTGAGTCTTAAAGCTGAAAAGTACAAGTTAAAAAACTTGAAAACTTCTATAGAATTGATGGCTATAGAGATTGAATTGATATGTTGATAGATTACAAAATATATATGAGTTGTAGTACAGCTAACTTTTGTGACTTCAAATATTTACTACAAAGTATGAATTTTGAGTCCCTAAAACTTACTTTTATAGTATCTAGACATCAAAAACAATGTTTACTAGATCCACAAACTGAGTGTCCTTCTGGTAGCATGGGACAAATCAGCAGAACTTTTGCCATGCATCTCACAGAACACAAACATACATCCTCCTTAAGACTAAAGAATAATCATGATCGTATGGGAATTACGTACTACATACACAGCAAACATAAAATGAAACAAATTTCCCCACAGTCAAACTTCTATCCTACCTCAACAGACTAACATAATACTATTTTCTAACAGAAACCTTTTATAGTCACATTTTGTCCACCTATGGTCAGGATGGCTGAGAGCTAAAATCGGGCCTAGGAAAAAAAATTACAGGACCTTCTGAAGTAAAAAAAAAAAACATATTTGGGTCCTAAAAAAAATCCCAGGTCCAGGCAGGGAATGCACCTCCCCTTTGCCATTGACCTGCCTATGATTGCACAATGTTGGCCAAAATGTCAGCCACTATGGTTAATATTCCTTTTTCAGTTCCCATATGTTTTATATTATCTTGTGACATCCCTTAAGCTTCTTCCTTGATTATGAAGTGCAAATTGCTTTTAAAAACTGTAGAAGAATCATTTCATCTTTAGTGTAAGTGTTTTTTTGTTTCACATTTCTGATTTTTTTTTCTGCTTTAGTAACAAACATTATGCCTAACTATATGAGCCT
>JAFIDM010016725.1:0-14158 GCA_023159025.1 Thereuonema tuberculata
TAACTTATTAAAATTTCTTTAACTAATATCACTTTACTTTAGATATTAAATCAGCTCACTGTTAATATTTATTACTTTACACATTAAATAATGCAAACCACATTATTATGGTTAAACACCATTCACAATTTCTATTAAACTAATTATTCACTTGTATCATGAATAATAATAATGCCTTAACACTTGTATGCTTTACTACTGTAATAATAATGGCTTCGATATTCACCTATGTGAATCTCACATATTGGCTAATCACCGTATGTGCACCTTTAAAGTTACACCTCGTTTCTTGGCGAAGTTAATTAGGTACTGTTTCAAAATATGTACGGAACTACTATTTCTTGAAATTTTTCACTATCTTGATTCGCCCATCCAAAATGCGAAAATAATGAAAGTAAAATACTTACAATACGATGCACTTTCATAGTGTTCACCTGCGTTGATTTACCTTGGAATATCCAACTTCTTGGATCCGATGAATCACGCTGTTGCTATGTTGCACATAATACGATGGCACAATATTCACTAACACTTTAATCCAATGGCACAAATTAACACTTTAAATATGGCGCGGCACTCCCTTGCCATGTGACATATTTCCCACTATCCTTCTGGAAATAAAAGTTTGCTGATCCACAAAAACACACACTGAACTTGAACTGCGATAATTTTCCTTATCTTCTTTTATTCACGGCAGCACAAATACTAATAAATTAAAGTTCGTTTACTTGACGAAACTTCTCTTCTTGTTTTGCCTTTCACAAATAATTATCAACTATTTCGTCGACTTACGACCATTTAATTAATAAATAATAATAGAGTTCTATTTAGTAGAAAGGGAAAGAATTATTTTCCGCTGGATAAATACTTCGGTAGTTATTACCAATTTGTTACAGTTCTTTATCGTCCTTACTTCAATCAGGATAATACTGCGATAGGTCAACTGCAATTTCACTTCTAGGCCTTCCGTTCTTCGCCTTTTATTATTCGCCTTGTTAGTCTTGCACCTCTTCGATAACTTGAGTTCATCTATTCCGGTCGAGTCCACTCTACTTCTTCGATAGATACAGGGTCCAGGTTTTATACTGACCTCCAACGCTAATATCTTCGAACAATAATAATTAATCTTTACTTACTAATATATGCTTTGACTTCGGTAATATGGAACGCTTCTCTTTACTTTTGAAATCTGCTTTTATATATTTCATTTACCGTTAATATCTTTTATAATTATTCACAATTAAATTCCGTTTACGGCTCCTATCGGGTTTCAACTGACTGTCCCTATTGTTTAATTGCGACTGTCCTTCTTAATTATTTTCTCTCGACCAACTTACTGATATTAAATCAATCTATTTGAACTTGGACGACTTCTTAATGACATCACTTGACTTTTAATCAACCGTCACTTCAGTTCAGATATAAAAATTTCACTTACTGAACTGGAATCCATAATGTCTTTGAATCGAACCATTCAGTTCGACCGTTCCCATTTGTCGACTGAACTAACCTGTTCCACTGAACTCATCTGATTGAATGAGTCCTCCTGATTGACTCAACTAGTCTGACTGACTGTATTGTTCTAAAGGACTACACGTCCTAATTGAAATGAACTGCTTTAATCATTGTGCCTCAATCGACTACTCGTCATGTGATTATATCGAGTCGCATTTATTTACGTCACGACTCCACAAAATTTAAATATTTAAATTAACTAATGTGGTACACTTCCACTTAAAAAAAAAAAAAAAAAAAAATCTTTCAAGCATAAATGTTTATCTTTTAAATTACTTAAAATTAAAATAATTAAATTATTATCTCCTTAATAATTTAATATTGTAGCAACAGCAATTATATTAAACTAGCTTAAAGTATCCGGCGTTGCCCGGGGAGAGGATGGGTTCTGTTTCTCCCCTTCTCCACAACCCTAAACCATCAAACCTTCCCCAATTGTTCCAATTGTTGTAGAACAATATTTTTGGAGTTGCTATTGTCGCCCCCAAGTTCATATGTGCCGCTATTTCAGCGAATTTACCTCTTTTCACACCCTTCGGGATAGTTAAACAGGTTCCAAGGTAGCCTTTATTTTCCGCAGGATAGAGAATTTATGCAAAATTTGGTTCGAATCTGTCGAACAGTGAAAAATTATATTGAGAACATACAAACACAGAAACTTTGACTTTTATATATATGTATAGATAGAAAAAAAAATACTTTTTGAATGTATTTCAATCTAAATCTCTCATTGAAATGACTTTTAAAATTTTTTACAATTTTTATAATATTAATATAGATCCAATATCTGACTATAATTTTTATGAATACTTACTAACTCTATCACTTTTTTCCTACTTGACGATTTTTTTATTACAATATATTTTGAGACGTTCGGAAATTTCTCGAAATGTTATATTGTTAATAGAAAAAAAACTGAGTAATATTTTCATTTGATAAAATATAAACGCTTAAACATTTCATAATTCAGATTTCTTATTATAAACCAGATATAACTTTCAAAAGCTTTACTAAAAATCTTAAGACATTCTTGTCCCCACATTTCAATCAAAGTTAGTTTTATTTTTTTTATGTTTTTATCATTATTTATTGGATAACTTGTATAATCCAAAAGTAAACGAAGAAATTTAAATGAGTTGAACCATAAATAAAGTTACCGTAAACCGGGGTGACTTTGTGACAGAATTTGAGGTTTCCAAGCTGTTATATTAATATTTTTCGTTACCACCACTTTATAGACGGTGATTTGGGTTACCCCATCCTTCCTCTACAAAACAGTATATATATAAATCTCGTTGCCTCAATCGTTTTTTAATAATTAGTGTAAAAAGTTGTCACAAACTCACCCCTCAGCTAGGGGTGACTTTGTGACAAGCTCTTTTTGAGTTAGAAATGCTTGGGAGAAAGAAATATCACAAAGTAACACCACATACTTTGTATTTAAAACCATTTTTGCAGTTTTCAATGAAAGGGTTAAAAGATTTAAACACAGTAAATTATACTTTTAGGTTGGGAAAAGCAAACTGGATGTAACGTGAAATATGAACACTTTTTCCTATTTTTTAAGCAAATCAGTCTGAATTTTTACATCTTAAATTAATCTAATTGAACAACTTTAAAAGGTCCTCTATTATTAATTATTTTGAGAGGATCAATATGAAACAAAACTTCTTTTTAATACAAAATTGAGCCAGGTTTCAGTTCTTTGTATTTTCACACTGAACTTCGTTCTTGAGAAGAACTAACTTATGTAGCTATTCTGTAGATTCCTTCCAATTGTTTCCACTCTTTTCCATTGCGCTGGCAATTACACTGTCCAGTCAGTCTATTCTCTATCACCTTTCCTCAGAAAAGCTCTCTTTCAAAGTTGGCAACTATGTGATCTCCTTGATCATATTCTGTTTCCGTGGGCGGAGTGGGTGAAGCTCGGATAGGAATCTCATCATCTGAAAACTCTTCGTACAAGTCTAAACTTTAGTCCTCGGCATTTTAAAATATCGTTATGTACATTGCAAGACAAAATATATAGGTTAAAACACAGCAAAACAGTCGCGGGATGAATTTGACGCTGTCACAAAGTCACCCTGTCAATCTTTGATTTTTTACATAATGGTTAATAACTCATACAAAACTCGTCCAATTAACATCATTTTACAATATATTGTACATAATATATTAATGATCAATAATAATTACCTATTAAACGATATCCTCATCTGTATTTCGCTGTGCAAATCAAAGTTGACGGTAAACACAACAATGCTTCAGAAGTGGTCCTTGGCAACAATGCTTCTGGCTCACCGGATCAAGGCGCAAAGAGTTTGACAGTCGACTGTTAGGCGCCACCATACATGACACAAACTCATGGCGGTGCCCATTGCCTGTTTCTCCTTAGGTTCCGGGCGCGAGATTATAAATAAGAAAAATTGACCACGCGTCACAAAGTCACCCCACTAGTCACAAAGTCACCCCGGTTTACGGTATTGAATCATTAGCCAATACAACGGCGACACCTATATTTAATTTGGAAATAGTGATAAACACATTTATTCACTATTATTCCACTATTCCCTGTAACCGATAAGATGCTTGAATAAAGGGGAAGTTGGGTTCTATTCTCAGTCTCGGCGGAGTGGGAGAGATTTTTCCACGTTCCAGTCTACTTCAAAACGATCCAAGGATCTATCCAGTTCTCTGTACAATGGGTACAGTGGTTACCTTCCCAGGGACGGACGAATGCCGAGCTGACCTTCAGAACTGATCTCAGTCTTATTGGTCAAAAAAAATTGGAACCTTACCTTTATCGCCCTGTGAGGCTTGGGACAAACCTAATCTGATCGAACATCATTATTACTTAATTTTTATTGATGTATACAGTAATTACTTATTACGATTCTATACAATCTCAATTCACGATGTAAAGAAAATTAATAAAAAATAATATAAAAAAAGAAACCAAAAAAACGAAAAACACAAACAAACCGGTGTTCTTAATGCTACAGAAGGAATTCTATTTTTAAATATTAATTTTTAATTGTTTGGTTCTATTTTTTTTTCAACTAATACTGTTTAAGTTTTTTAAGTTAATTTTGTCGTTTGTCAGTTTACAAATATTATTTCGATTTACTTTCAAAAATAATTTATGATTTAGTAAAATTGCTCTTTTTTCTCAGTTCAATAAAAATTGAATGATTTCGTTTTATAATTTTTTTTAGATAAAGAAATGATGTTTCTACTATTATTATTATTATTATCCTCGGCTACAACTGTCTTTTCCAATGGTGACAGCAATTGTGATCCTAGTTCCAAATGGATGAGAAACTTAGAATTAAATAAAAATGGACAAATGATTATTAAATGGAATTTCACAGATGATAACATAACAATGATGATGATGGCTCAGACTAAAGGCTGGATGTTAGTTGGATTTGGATCCAGAAGAACATCTTTCATTGATGTCATCGTAGGTTGGGTTTCAAACAATAAGACCTATTTACAGGTAAGGTAGAAATTAGTCAAAATGACATAGTAAAAAAAAAAAAATATATTTTTGAAATGCACATAAACAAATAAAGGTTCTCGTATCCTGAGCTACCATGTCGGGAATCTGAGACAGCTGTTTCAGCTTTATTTGGCTTCCTCAGGCAGATTTACCCTTGATGGTAGCTAAAAGTGCGAGACAAAAAAGAGGTAACCATCTCGGTTCCCTGGAATGGCCTCTCAAACAAAATCAAGCACCAACAATAAATCACTGTGCACAGCACAGCCTCAAATTATTTGTCCCGAAAACCGCTGGGCACAAAAGATTGTAAGAAAGCATTGAGAATCCAAAAACAGTACAATTAATGAAAATAAAAAACTTAACGTGCATCAAACGTTTTAAGAAAAAGAAAATTTTTGAAATGTACATAAATAAATAAAGGTTCTTGCACCCTGAGCTACCATGACGGGAATTTAATACAGCTGTTTCAGCCTTATTAGGCTTCCTCAGTCAGAATGATTTTATTTGATTTTGTTTGAGGGGCAATTCGAGGGAGCCGGGATGGTTACGTATTCTTTGTCTCGCACTTTGAGCTACTATCAAAGGTAAATCTGACTGAGGAAGCCTAATAATGCTGAAACAGCTGTCTCAGATTCCCGAGATGGTAGCTTAGGGTGCGAGAACCTTTATTTGTTTATGTACATTTCAAAAAATTTCTTTTTCTTAAAACTTTTGATGCACGTTAAGCATTTTTATTTAAAAAAAACACAGTATATATAAAAATTTATAACTACAGGAATGAATCAAGAAAATATATAAAAAAGTTCTTTATTAGAAAAAATAAGACAAAGGAATTAGAAAGAGAATTTAGAAATTTCACGTTACAAAGAGTCTTTCATAGTAAATTGAGAATCAAAGTTGTCTTCATAATTACAGGAAGTATCTGTTTTCTTATTCAAACGGTTGAAAATTATTATTGTTACTATTCATGAATTATTATTTCTCTATTTAATGGCTTTAGAAAGGTTTACCGAATGTTTTCGAAATAGATTATCTTCTCTTTGTTTATTTGTAATCATCATCATTTAAATCATTATTTTATATATTTTCTTCAATTATCATTTTTAAAATTTAGTTCTTTTTAGTTCTTTTTTTTTCATTTATTTTCAATAAGAAAAATAGATTCAATAATATCTTATTAATAATCTTTTATTATTGAACATAATGTCAATATTAATAGTATGGAGTGTAGGGTAAGATTTCAGCGATCTTACGGTAAACAAAAGGAAAAGTTCCATTTTGATTAAGTAATTCTGTTTCACTAAAACCCGCATGAAATCTATAATTTCAGCAAATTAATTCTCTAATTTGACAACAACTAATTACATTTACATTAATATTATGTTCAAATAAATTGAACGTGCATTAGAAAATTTTCACAGTAAAATAAAACAAAGAACGCACATAACTAAACAAAACAAAAATTCACTGAGCTATTTTTTTGGTATTTGTGCTGGGAATCGGAGACAGAACTGTTTCGAGGTTAATTTAAAAAAGTGGTTATAATAAAACAAAACTCAATCTTTCACGTTCTAAAGGAAAATAAAAAGAAATAATTCATCTAATGATAAAAAAGAAAATTAAATTGTTTAAACTGACTTGATAAAGATTAAATTTGAAATTTCTTTTCTCTATAACTATTTCCAAGGTACAGGTCAATAAATACGTTCTTTTTTGTATTTTAAAGGAAACAATCTGAAGGAAAGTGTCACAGGAATTTCTTAGAGCAATTTACTTCATAACATAACATTTTGTCTGACTCGATGTCTGTACAGTCCGTTTGCGTTTCCGAGAGCCTTCAGCGCTTTTGCGCATGCGTCAGGTCTCCTGCGATTTCTTCCAAATAAGGACGAGGAAGATGGGATGTTTACTTTTTATAATGTTAGTTTACTAGTTGCTGCGTTCTATTTGCGCTTTTCGGGAAAGAATTATGGAAAGAATAAATACTATTGCAAAAATGCTCTTCGTTATTGTTTTCTTAAAAGCGAATATGTCCAAAAGAATTTCTTAGGAAAGTACCCATCTCAGCGTATCACACCTCTGCGGAGTAAAATCGTCCCGAACTGGTAGCTCTGCCATTCGTAAACGGACTGTATGTACAAATGTTGAAATAATAAATACCGAGGGATTTACTAAACATTTACTAAACTAGACTCGGAAATATAGAACATTTATTACTATATTAAATCTGTTGCAAATTAAATCTGTGCTTGTTAACAATGAAAATTAAAAAAAAAATATTAAGACAAAAAACAAATACAAATCAATTAATAATAATCAATCAATTTCTACAATCAGATCCAAAAGTTAAGAACGGAGTGGAAAAATGTTAATTTCCGTAAGAGATCTGAATTAAAGAAGCTGAAATTTCCTGCAAAGATAGAAGGAAGTATGCAAATTATATAAGTAACAGCCAATCACGGTTTCGCGTCGAGAAATATGCAAAACAGGCAGTCGTATAAGAAGCTGGCATTATGAAGGGTTACAGGACTTGCATGTAAGTTCTGATAAAAGGTGTTTAGAATGTTCGTACAAATCGTTTTCAAGCTAGACGTGTTTCTATGGCTTCCAGAAGACAAATGGAAGATTCTGAGCGCTGGCGGGCTGTCGGACGCATTGAAGCAGGACAGTCTATAACAGATGTTGCTCGTTTCTTCGGCGTTCATCATTCCGTCATTTCACGATTATGGAAACAATTCCAAACCAGCCAAACAGTTGTCCGAAGACCTGTAGCCGGTCGTCCAAGGGTTACGACCCTCGCGGAAGATCAATATAGTACTGTTGTAGCAAGCGGAATAGAAGATCGATCTCCACACGTGTGACATTTATGGTTGCAGCGGCCATTGGTAGAACGATATCTGCCACTACTGTTCGTCGAAGGCTACACATGAATGGTCTGTACGCTCGGATACCACGAGTTTGTGTTCCTTTATTCGTCCAATCCAGATGGGCACAATTAGAGTAGTGCCGCCAGCATGTGAATTGGACTGTGTCTGATTGGGGTAACGTTATATTCACAGATGAATCCAGATTTGTCCCGATGACAACCTGACGATAAGCGTGTAAGGGTGTGGAGGGAACAAGGCACATGCAATCGGCCCCTGAACATCACCGAACATCACGTGGTGGAAGCATCATGGTAGGGCAGGGATTTCATTGGGATATCGCACCGACCTGCACATCTACAGCCGAGGTTCTGTGACGGCTGTACGGTATCGAGATGAAGTCCTAGATCCCATTGTGAAGCTGTACGCTGCAGCAGTTGGTAATTCTTTCGTTTTAATGGACGATAATGCGCGTTCCCACAGAGCTGCCATCGTTCACGACTTTCTGGAGAGTGCCCAGAAAGGATGCCCTCGGCCGTGCTGTATGCGGACGTTTCCCACCTGCAGCCACTCTCAGAGATTTGGAAACTGTCCTACAGGAGGAATGGCGATTACTGGACTCTGCGATGGTTGATCTCCTCGTAACAAGCATGATCACACCCTGTAAACTTTGTATGCAGATGAGGGATCCTCACATACCCTATTAATGTCGGTTTTTATTGTTTGTTTTGAATTTAAACATCATTTTGTTAATGACGTAAATCTGACGTCATTTTATAATTTATGAAAATTCAATATTTTGTTTATCTCTGTATGTAATTCTTAGTTTTGTTTCATGAATAAACGTAGAACTACTTACTTGCAGGATTTCATGTCAATCAAAGCAGTACTTGTCCATTTTTTCGCATTTTACCGCTCCGTGCTTAACTTTTGAAGTGAGTGCAACTTACATAATGTAAAAAACATGTTTTTCAGCTGTTTTTAAAAGAAACAATTAAATGAGGAAATGAAAGAAAAGGAAAATAAAGAAACTGGTTTAGCGGAGGATATTGATGATAATATTGATATATTGATGAGAATATTGATGCAAATTCAAACCAAATGATAAAATAAAAAAGTAAATTCAGTCGAAACAAAACAGAAAAGAGAAAGGCAGAGAAAAGAAAATATCATCTTCACTTTGACTAAACAGTGGTTCACACAATTTGCAGTATTGGTTTTTCATATAAAAATAAAAGCTTTGAAAATATTTTTGTTAATTTTATAATACAAATATTTGTGATCGGAATTATTACCCTTACATGATTAAAACCATTTTTTGCTTATAATTTTCAGTAAATTTTGGATCTCAAAAACTTTGATTAGATGAAGAAATAATGGCTTCAAAATTATTTTGTTAGTTACAGCTTTCTGCAGATAGCGTGAGAATATAACAATTTATTAATTATCGATTCCTTTGTCATAACTTCTATTATAACTTTGAGACTTTTTTAAATTCAATATACCATCAAACTATAAAATTTCATTTTAGTTTTCTTTAATAAACATAAAATCCAATTTCATGGATTCATTTTCACCTAACCGCTTTTAATAAAATATTCACTGGCTTCCATTAATGTCGTCTGTGGCACGATTACTACTCAATTACTACTTCTCTCGTAGCAATAAACAACTGTCTGTCTCACAGGCGATCTGTAATATTTCGTACAAAACGTTTTATGGTCATTCACTTAAGTAAAAAATTTAGCAAATTGTCGTCAACTTTCGTACAATTAGCCATGTATCTTTTCAGTCGGTAATTTTTCTATTTTCATCAATTGATGGAAACAAGTGTACAAATGATGTATACATGAAGGTTTTATGCTTTTTTTTTATTTCGCTTCTTAGGATCAGTATCTTGATAACAACAACAGAGAACTATTTTTGGATAAAATTCAGTCTGTTCAGTTAATTGGCGGAAGTGAAACAGAAAACTCTACTTGTATTTGCTTCACAAAGAAACTCATAGCATGTGATGACCAAGATTTTACAATTAACGTAAGTTTCATTCTAACACGACTTCATCATAAAAAAAAATGTTAATACGTAAAACAACACTTTTTCAAATTAAAAATATATTAATAAAAAATTATTTGTAAAATAATTCTACAAAATCTCTTTTTTTTAGGAAGGTACGACTGACGTTAGCTGGTCATTTGGGGATTTAGATCCTATTGATGGAAAAATTACACTAAGGTTATCAATGAGTGGACCGAAACCTATTGGCCTCCTGAATATCGTATATCCAAAGCCTTCTGCAAAAGCCTACACCATTGCAGGTGTAAATGTGAGACATTTTTCTTTAATTTTAGAAATAATGATACTCAAACAATTTTTAATTTTTTCTACCTATTTACATCTGGTTAACTGTTAATCTTCAGCAAAGGATATTCGTAATGATCTAAACCAAATTGCTTTTAATGTTAGTAAATGTTTCTAATGTTATTTTTATTGTTATTTGCTAAAGAGTCAAAATGATGTTGAGATTTAAGATTCTCCCTCCGGAGATACTTACGAATATTTTCATATTTTTGTAAGAATACTGAAACCTCGTTTATCCGAATTTGATGGGACCGCACCATTTCGGATAATCCGAAATATTTTGTAATAAACATGTTTTGCACATGTTATTAATATTAATTACATTAATTGTACATTAATATAATTAATAGAATTGCAGTTACATAGTTACAGTTCTATGATCATTAATGTACGCTATTAAATATTGATTACAGCCACAGAAAAATGTTTTTGTGTATTTTTAAAACATTCTAAAAGTCGTTTTGGATAAATCAGATTTCCGAAAAAAGAGTTTTTTGTGTAAATACTATTTCGATATATAAATGGAATATAGTAATTAAAAGAAATAATAATCAAAAAATATAGCTAAAAATAAGATTAGAAAGTTTAAACAAAATACTTTAGAAAGCTTTTTCTTTTCTACTATTTTTTGGTTCTTTTTGATATGAAAGTAAAAATTAATAAAATGTGTTGGGTAATTTATCTACACATATTATTATTTTAACATATTATTAATAATCTAGTTAATTAATGTTTTTTTAATCTTTAATATAATTTAATTTGGTTTTATTTCTGTATGATTCATAATTTGATTAAATCAATTTTCAAAAATACATATTTTGTTGTTTACTTGCAACTGTTACTGATTCTAACAAATACCTCTTAAATAATAACAGTATTTTATTATTACAAAAGAGGTATTCCCCTTGAACATTTTTCTCCTTTATTTATCTATTTTATAAATTATTTTATCTATTATTTAAATGTGTGAATGTGCATCAATTTAAAAAACTTTACGAATTTGCATAAATTTCTCATTTATAGTGGAAATTGAATTATAGACATAATCATTTTGTTTTTCATTCTTCCTATCTTTAAAATGACCCGAAATCTACTAAGGTTGAACAAAATTTGTAAACTTTTCTATTATGATTAAATTTGGTCCAACTTAAGGTGAGGCGCAAGTCAGTAGGGACGAATTAGAAGTCTAAGTTCAAATTGTTCTGTAAGTGTTTAAAATACAACTAAAAATCTGCAAATATTTTGGTCTGCACCCCCACCGGTGACTGCAAAATCGACATTTAGTAATGCAGACTCAGAACATTAAGCGAAGAATAGCTCAGTTTGTACGTATTGCGTCTACCAATAAAAATAGGAGTTAAAGCAAAATTAAGGCTATCCACTCCTAATAATAATAATAAGAAGAAGAACTAGAAAAAATCACACGGTATCAAGACCTAAAAATCGAGATGCAACGATTATGGCACAAGCCGGCAGTGGTGGTTCCAATGGTTATCGGCACACTGGGTGCTATACCAAAAAACCTTGGTAAGCACTTACAACATCTAAATATTGACAAAATCTCCATCGGTCAACTCCAAAAAGCCGCACTGCTTGGATCAGCACATATTTTGCGCCGATACATTACGACATTCTAGGTTCTTGGGAAGAATTCGGTGCGTTTGAAGGCCAACACCAGCTAAAGAACTGGCAGCTGTGATACACATTGTTTTGTAGTGTCCTATAATAATAATAATAAAAACAACAACAAAGCATTTCAACAATTTAGTTATTTTACTAAAATAACTACAGTAAACAATTGTATCACTGAGATTAAAATTTTTAAATAGGGGTTATTTCAAATTATACTTTTAACTATTCAAATCTTATCTGGAATTAAATCTAAGTGACTTTAAAGTTTCGTTCATTATGAAATCGATTAAAGAGTGGTGATATTAGTTAAATATTTTTCAACCAATTCGAAATATATCATTTTTATCCAATGTTTTTCCCTTTCATTCACGAATTTTATTATCTGTTGTTAAATGAGAAAGAATTTATGAAAGAAGGAATTCTTTTTAAGTAACCTTTGAGATTATAAGAACAATTTTAATCTCCAATCTTTAATTTTATCTTAGTAAGATGATTTACTTTATGACATTTACAGTCAAGCTTAACTTACATATACAAAAATACTGTTCATGATGTAAGGAATAGATAAGAGGTTTAGAAATGCAATAGCCTATTTTATTTATTAATCATTTCTTACATTTCAAAAAAAAAATAAAATAAATAGGGAATCAAAGTAGATTGAAATCATTCCACACACATTGTCCTTCATTAACAATTCTTTTACCTTAAATGTCTGTTTTCTTTTACCTGGTAAGTGTATGTAATGTGTATAAATTCGTCATCATTCCAGTTAGAAACTGTTCAGAATGAATCTAGTAATTTCTTTAATGTAAAGATATATATTTTCATTTGAGATTAGGTTAAGATATTTTACCTTACAAATATATTTAATGTTATTGTTGGCCAACGGCATAGTTTTTAATTAAGATTCATTATGTGTATAAAACAATAATTAGGAACTCAGGAATATACACACCAATATAAAAACATGTTTTTTAAGTTGTTGAAATGGTGGTAACTGTATTTTGTTAATCTATTATTTGATTGAATAGTATAAGGTTGATCTTTATTATCAATAAATGATGATATGACATTAATAGTAAAAATAGTTTTAACTAAGAAAATAGAAATACATTCATTTCACTAGCGAGATACTGTACATCTTTTAGACATTACAAAACAAAACAAAAAAACATTTTTAAAGTGCTTCAGAAATGAATGAAAATGAGAACCTTTTACTTCTCTGTTTGTCTGTTTCCAACCACATCACATTAAAATGACTGGACTAATTTCCTTTCACCAAGCGACCATACAGACCGTAACATCCGAAAATGACCAAGGGCTATAATCAATACATCTGAGTTAGTGGCGGAGCAGTCATAACAAATGAAACATCCTTTACTTCTAATGGACAGAATTCAAAAGTGTGGGGTTTACGTCGAGCATTTAAGAGCCATGACTTTGACTAATCACTTTCCAAGTGATCGTTGAAAGGCACAAACCTCAAATTAACTGATTCCTTTGATGTTAATGGAACCAGATTATCCTGCGTTATTTTTAAGGAAGAGGCATTTTTTTTCTCTCCAAGTCCTCAAAGTGAAAAATCTGGATCTTTTTACTTAAAACACAGACACATTTATTTTGGTTTCCATCCTTCCTATCCCTGAAAAATCCCTCATTTGTAGGACTACATTGATTTCTAGAATATTTGTTTAATTTCGATGTTATTTATGGTAAAATTATAAAATTTTGAGCACGATTAGTTTTGGCCATTACCCCCATCCTATCTTCAATCATGAAATTTGACTCCCCAGGGAGCACAGTCAGCGCGCAGAGAATAACTAGTTTCAATTCTCTTCTCACAGAAAACCTTAACTACAAAACAAGGATCCACTGTGTATTGGTGTTCATTTGTCCAAATTCCACCGATGGGTAATCAGACTTATTTTATTGGGGTAAGTTTCTAAAGTTTCCTTCTCTTTTCTAATATCTGTGGGATTTATTTTAAAATTTTCAGCTGTTGACAGTAATATTGTGTTTTTGAATAGATCTGGATATGGAAATTGTATAAAATATATTCTAAGAAATATATCGGTTTCAGAATCATTATTATTCAAACGAACTGATCTATACAAATAAAGATAGAAAAAAACAAATTCTGTATGAACAGTAGTCAAAGTGCTAAACAGCAATATTAAAGAATTCCTATAAATCACTGTACGTAATAATAAACATAAGAAACCTGAACTGCAATAGTAAGTGAAATGACTGGGTTCTGGCCACCTCACACAGTTTTAATAAAATA